>CM038674.1:398756574-398979074 GCA_021605145.1 Aegilops bicornis
TATCTATTATTTTCTTTAATTCGTTACGGTTTAAGAGCAGTTTTAAATTTAGTAAATCGCGGAATTCCTTTTCTTCGAATTTTTTGCAATTTTCGTACTGTTTTCGCTCCAGTTTTTGAACCGTTTGTCGAAACGAGTCGTGTGATACGCCGTTGGAAAGCTATAGACGAGGCACAACTTTCATATGTTGAAATGGTTTTGAGATTCCTTATGGTTTTTAGTTAATTTTAAAAATCGTGTGACCGACGACGAGAGGCAGAAGCCGTTTTTCACGAATTTTTTACAAACCGCTTGTAGAAATAATTCAAATGATATGCCGTTGGAAAGATATCGATGAGATGCAACTTTTTCATGTAGAACACTCTCTCCAATTCTTTGCGGTTTAAGAGCAATTTTGATTTTAACAAAATGCGGAGACTCTGTTTTTTCGCGACACCAAATCGTCGTATGTACCGCATCAGACAGAAAACCGCACTGCTTTTAGACTGAAAACCGCACTGCATCAGACGGACTAGCAGACTGCATGATTTCTTTTTTGTGGGGCGTAAATTTTTGAAGACGAGGAAGAAAACCACACTGCTTTTAGACTGAAAACGCACTGCATCAGACGGTCAAGCGCACTGCATGATTTTTTTATGGGACGTAAATTTTCCCAAACGAGGTACAAACCGCACTGCTTTAGACTAAAAACCGCACGTCATCACGCGAAAAGTGCACTGCATGATTTTTTTTGTGAGACATAAATTTTCCGAAACGAGGTGGAGTGCACTTCTTGTCAAGCGTTGGTGAACCGCAATACTATGAAAAATGAACCTCGAGACTAACCACACTTCATCAGACGGACAAGCGCACTGCATGCTTTTTTTGTGGGACGTAAAGTTTCCCAAACGAGGTGGAGTGCACTTCATGTCAAGCTTTGGTGAACTACAATAGTACAAAAGGTGAACCTCGAGACTACCGTAAACGGACCGCGAGCACTACCGAAAGTGAACCGCATGAGTTCGTCTTCTCCTGCAAAATATGGTTAACTGAACCGCAGGTGTGTAATGCATTAGAGCAACCATGAACTTCATTGTTTTTATTGTTTTGCAAAGTGCACCGCAAATGTTTCCTTAATGAGCTGCAACAATTTTTAACAAATTATACACAATGTCCTTACAGATTTGCAAAAAAAAAATTCCTCCAAAAGTAATAAAAAGTGAACTCCTCTATACAATTTTTTACAAAGTAAACTCCTTTTGCTAGTGAACTTCGACACCTTTTTTCTAATCGTCTTACAAACAAAACAAAGTGCATTAATAAAAGAAGTGAACCTCTTGTGGGACCACATCAAGTGAAAGTGAACTTTTTTCCCATACGAGAAGTGAACGGCAAAAGAAATCACACACAAAGTTGACTTTGTTTGACCAAAAATGGACTCGCAAACCACATGCCTCAGTCGGTCGAACTGCATCAACTTAGCCTCCTGCCAGGTTCAAAAACAAAGGGAACTTAAAAAAAGTGAAACTTTTTTCTCTCTACTTATTTGAGAGAACTGATTTGGGGCTGCACCTCTAGTAAACATGTGTTGCCTCCATTTTAAGAAAACATGTGCTGCCTGAAGACAACAGATAAGTTCCTCAATGGCCCTAGCGAACTGCAAGCAGACAAGGATGCGCATCCACCAGCAATAAAAATGATTGAACAATAATGCACACCAAATATTAAATGAGGATAGCACCACGAGGCCTTCGACGGGACTCTGAAACCTAAAGCGCCTTGCAGCGATTACCTTTGCATTGAAGGCAGGCGTGACCAGAATCCGGACGGACATTGTCATTTATCTTGCTCGGGGAGATGCAGATCAAAGGCGAGAGCCTCGCATCTGCCCGCTGGGGCCGTCGGTGCGCATGGGGCTAGGGGAAACCCGTATCCGGCAACGAGCGGGAGGAAGGGGCAAGGTAGGTGACAAGGGGAAGATGGAGGCGGCCGGATCCGGCGACCACAGGGGCTGTGCAACACGCAATCGTCGACATGGGCGCCTACTGGAAGACGACCCGCCGAAGAGAGGAAGTTGAACCTCGCGCCGCGTCCTCCCTGATGCGGACGTGCTCGGCTGGTGGCACGGGATGGTGGAGGTGGGGCGGCCCTCGACGTGGGCGTTCAAGGCAGGGATCGACGGATCCCTCTGGATCCGGCATGTAGCGGCGCTGTACATGGGCGGCAGTTGTGCGTGGTGGTGCGGGGCGGCGCCGGCGCGTGGTAGGGCGGGATCAGGCGACGCGTGGTGGGGCGACCCCCGAGCTCACCGGCCCCGCTAGGCGCATCCATCGTCGGGAAGACGACGCGGCACGGTATCCAGTGATTTCTCATCGGCGTGCATCGGATCCAGTGGTGGGGGAAGCCGCGAGGGGAGCCGCGGTGGGCCGATCCGGCGGGGAATAAAGAACCAGGGAGGAAGGTGGTGGTGGGGTAGTGGCCCGGTGGGCTTCGCCGGAGGAAGGTGGCGGGGTTGGGGGAAGCTCGTGGGTAGCGGTGCAGGGAAACGAGGCGGCTCGGTGGCGCGACATAGGCAGGTGGGGCGGCGGCGAGGTAAGCGGTAGGCGTCGGCTTGAGGTATCTGAGATAAGCGGCGAGGGAATGGGCGGTGGCGAGGTAGGCGGTGGCGGCCTTTGGAACCTGTAGGTCGTGGGGGATAGAGAGAGGTTTCGGGGGAGGTGGGGCGGCGGCCGTGGGTTGAGGAGCAGAGAAGAGGGGAATGGGGAGGGGCGATAGGATTAGGTGGGTGTAGGGATTTTTGTTCAGTGCAGTTCTGTCGTAGTTAGTCTGTAGCTACCGATGCGGGTCGTAGGTGTTATCAGAATAAGGCTTAGATGTTATTAAAATAAGGTCTTAAGGGGTGTAATCATAATAAACCCACCCTATATATATATATATATATACATATATATATATATATATATATATATATATATATATATATATAGGAAGACTATTCGATCCAGGAATGAGAATAGTTATTTGGATCATGGTCGGCCCATTATAGGGTGCGCAAGGTCCTCCCGAACTCTCCAACACGCGGAGAAAAAAAGGCCCTTCCTTCCCGACCTTATCTACACGCCCGCTTAGCGCCACCCCTGCCTCCCTCCCAGGCAGCAGCTGCTGCCGCTACCACCTCCCTCCCCGGCAGCAAGCGCCGCCGCCCCACCTCCCTCCGACGGCACAAGCGCCGCCGCCCCCACCTCCCTTCACGGCAGACGCGCCGTCGTCCCCACCTTCCTCCCTGGTAGAGGAGGCGACGCCCCCACCTCCCTCCACGGCGGACGCGCCGTCGCGACTCCACCTCCACCTGCCGGCTTCCCTCCACCGCCCTGCCGGCCTCCTCCCGCGGCCCCGCTCAATGCAGCCCCGTCGGTTTCAGTTGTGCGAGCCAACGAGGCCACCTCCGCCGCGACAGTGATGCCGCCCTGCGCTCCCCACCGGCTTGCCCTCGCCGCCTGCCCCGTGCCGCTCCACTGGAGCACCCTGTCGCCATCCATCATGGCACCTGGCCACCACTTGCAGATGAAGGAGGCCTCGGCCTGCAGCTACAGGAAGTCTTGACCTGCATCTGCAGATGGATGGCACATCCGGGAGAGAGGAGATAGACAGTAGGAGGTTACTCTTCTAGCAGTATTCAATAGGTCGAAGCGCTGATGCCCGTCTGCGCTCCTTCTTCAACCTGGCGCTATCGAATACATGGTGCGCTCCCACCAGCTTGATTCCTCTTCAACTTTCTCTACCATGGATGTGTGCGTGTGTGCTATGTGTGTGTGTGTGTGTGTTGGATGAATTGCAGCTGCCTCTCCGCCGCCGAAGTGCCCAAACAGTTCACGTCCGCCACCTTGAGCCGTTCAACGACACACCACCAGGACGGTCACCACTACAGCGCCGAGATCTCCACGAACTTTGCTCCTGAACATTTCTGTTGCCTGTATTTCTTTCACATAAGCTCCTTCTCAAGAACTTACAGTTATCTTTATACAAGTTTCTTGCATGATCAGATTGAGCTATTTCCCTTGTACAGTACAATTGTTTCACTAGAAATCACCACATTTCTTTTGGTCAATTTATAGTTGGAAGCTGATGGTTCAATTGTTTGTTGGGTAAGCAGTCCAATAAAAACAAGTTAAAAATGTTTATTCTGTGAAAGTGAATGAAAAAGATGCACACGGTTTCAGTCTGAAAAAGTACGATAGTTCATTCACCATATTGTGTTAGCTCTAAACCAGGGAGTAAATCACACAAATGTAGCTCCTTTACTTTGCAGGTATGAACTTGATCGGCTTACCTTGCTCTATTGTTGTTTGTTTCTGAACAAGTAACTCACCCAGTCTGCTTACTTTTGACACTAAACAACTTCTTTTGATAATTCTTGGACATGATTGTCATACATATAAACATTTGGTGTCTTCTATGATATTTTTCTTGAGAAACATGATTTTTGGGGAACTTTGCTAGTAGTAGAGCATCACATCATTTATATTTGTTTGAAATGCTATGATATTCGTTGTGGCTGCAAAAATACGCATGGATGACTGACAGGAGTTCCTATAGAGCTGTAGTATTATGCTTCAGAGTTCAGACAATTGTATTTTGGACCGCTGAAACCTGATGGCTCGAGTTTGTAAAAGGATATTCAGAAGTTCAAATTAGACTTACACAAAAGTTCAAAAAAAGAGTGTTATGTGCGGATGCGTGCTAGGTATTGTGTCTCGTATATGTGTGCGTGATCATTGTGTGGGTGCTTCGTGTGTGTGTCGTGCTCTTTATGTCACTGTTCTTCTTCATAAAAGGTTAATTGTTCATTGTAGATTTTGCAAAACTACAATTTTCTACATTAATTAGTATGGTTGCAGTCCAATGTGTTGATTTTTAGTAGGCCAAATTTTGTTCATTGATCAAAATTGTAGAAATGGCAGGCGGTCAGTTGCAACCCATTATGCTACGATCTTGTACGGCAAGGTGAGAACAAAATCAAGGTGAGAACAAAAGTCACACACCAACAGCTAGCTTGAATGCACCAATACCCGGCAGCAGCACCACTCGTCTCCTACTTGGTGCACGGCTTGAACAACAACAACAGGGCACACTACATTTTTGTGATTATAAAGTGTTGTTGTTTATTGCTGCTGAAGGGTGGGGTGAGCAAGGGGAGAAGATTAGCTGCCATTGCTATTGTTTCTTCTTTTTTGTCTCCGAAATTATGTGAATCATGTTACAGGAAATAGAAGAAAAACTTTAGAAAGAAAATGATGCTTATTGAGCTATTGTAGATGGGTGGCATTTGGATACTCCTACATTTGCTATCTCACCAGCAGGCTAAAACTAATGCAAGTGATGAGTAAAAAGACATCACTTTGTGTGCCTGTGCAGAACTATGTGTTTGTTGTCCCTTGCTGGCCACGGGTACCGGAGCATGGGGCTTCCTCTGCATTGTTGCTGATCCTGAATATATGCCATGCAGGTTTATTTATTTTTTGACAACAAGTTGCCTCCGCCTTGCAGGCCTTTTTCCTCTGAACTACTGCCTTTCCGCTCACATGTTTTTCCATGTTAACCATGTGAACCTAGAGCTTCCGTTATGAGCTCACCAGAAAACAAAAAGAAAACTGGTAATAGAGAGAATACTGTCCCGGTTTTGATAGGATAAAGACATGTGGTGGTGAGAGGATACAAAAAAACACATGCATATTACTATTAAAAAACAAGCATGTGGTGAAAATTCTTGTTTGCTTGTGTTCAAATTTTGTAATTGCTATGGTGTCCACCGTTCTGTATAAAAAAAAGTAGGAAATGCAAATAGTTCTATTTAGAAACTTCAGTAGTTCACAAAAAAATGATTTCCCCCAATACTAAAAGAATAAAACCAAGAAGGTCAAATTTAAAAAACGGAGTAGTTCAATCTTTATTTAAAAACTCAGATTTTCCCTGTTACTAAATAATAAAACCAAGAAGTCCAATTCCAAAAAACGGGGCAGTTCAATATTTATTACAAAAACTCGAAATGTTTCTCGTTACTTATGAATGAACAATGAAGTTCAGTTCGAAATAACGAAGAAGTTGTAGGGTATTACAAAACTAGGATTTTTCCCGTTACAAATGAATAACACCAAGAAGTCCAAATTGAAAAAACCAAGAAGTTCTATTTTAAGAAACAGAATAGTTCAATGTATATGGAAACACCCAGATTTTCCTCACTGATAAATAATAAACCAAGAAGTTCAATTTCAAAAATTGGAGCAGTTCAATATTTATTACAAAAACTTGAATTTTTCCTGTTACTAACGAATAGACCAAGAAGTTCATTTCGAAATAAGGAAGAACTTCGACATTTATTAAAAAACCACCAGTTCTTCCCATTTCTAAAAATACACAAAGAGGTTCAAATATTGAACAAATAGAGTGGTTTCATGTCTATAATACAACGAGAAGTTCAAGTACTGAGGGGAATGAATTTCAGGTGAGAATCAAAGTATAGAAAAATAAAAGCTTAAAAGCTTTGTTGAAAGAAGTTCAAGTGCTTTTTCCGGGGAAGTTCAAAAATTCGTGCGAGAGAGGTTTACCTTGTATTTCCATGTTCAAAAACACAAAAAGAAATTGTTTTTTGTGTTTTAGAATAATCTTCTCAATCCATGAAGAAGTTCAGTTATTATTTTGGGAGCAATTTGATTTCAAAAAGAAAATAAAAAATTCAAATTATCAACACGGAAAAAGTTCATGTACTACATGGTGTGTGTTTAATATGAGAAAAATGAATAAAAAGGCAAGGTCCAATTTTTTTTTGCTATAAGTTCAAGTCCTCGGTCGGAGAAAGTTAAAAAATTTATTGTGAGAGGGGTTTGTACAAAAGGAATATCATTCGTGTAACAGTGATGAATGGATGAGAAAATTACAAACAAATATATGTCCCAGAAGTTCAACATGAAAACAGTAGGAAGTTCAACTACTAGACTGAACGAATTTCAGATGAAAAACTTTTAAAACCGTCGCGAGTATGAAAAAAATGATCAACACAGGAAAGTTGTGTGTTTACAGCAGCTTTCCATTGGTATATCACTAGCTCAATTCTGGTGAGTGGATGGAGAGCTGCGAGCAAAAAAGCCCATGTAAAACAGAGTGAAGTTCAAGTACACACGCCGAGAAGTTCAAGTTCTCCACGCTGTGCATTTTCGAAGAGTCTGTTTCGCGATAAAGGCAGAACGAATGATCTCGCCATTTTTGAAATTACTTGAAAACATGTAGGAATCAGAGAAAACCATCAACATGACAAAGTTTCGCATTTTCCTTAGCTTTTCAATGATTTATTATTTGCCCCATTTCGATAAAGTTTGTAGAAATTACGGCGATAATATGCATTTTTACATTTTCAAAATTAACTTTAAACAGTAAGGAATTGGGAGAAACAATATATACCAAAAAGTTTCGCATTTCCTCAAGCTTTCCAACGCCATATCATTTGCTACATTTGGACGTACGGTTAAAAAATTAGCAGGAAAATATGAACTCGGTGCAAGTTAGACCGTTTTCTAAATTAATTTTAAATCGTTCAAATTAGGAAAAACTTTAAATATGAAAAAGTAGCACATTTTCATAAGCTTTCCAACGCCATATCATTTGCCTCAATTGGATCAGCCGTTTAGAAATGACATCGAAAATACGAACTCGGCTATTCGGTTTGTGAAAATTTTCAATTTTCAAAATTACTCTTTAACCGTAGGGAATTAGAGAAAACTTTCAACATGTGGAAGGAGCGGTTTTTCAGCTAGATTGTTGATTATATCACAAACCCAAAGGCTTATGGGGAGCATTATGGTTGGACCACAAAGGAAGAAGAAGATTATGATCCAAAGGGAAAGGAGGAGACACACTCAGATGATGAAGCCCCACTACCCCAACCTGGGGACATGCACGTGGAGTTCAAAAATTCAAGTCTCCCTAATAAATCAAAGAAACCTAAGACCAAGTTTATCCCTTTTCGTCTCTTGCAGGAAAACAAACAGGAACTATGTAAAAAGATATTAAGGCTTGAGCAGGAGATCGATGACTTAAGGGAGGAAAATTCTATCCTCAAGCGCAAGATGAGGAAGAAGGACACTACAACAACAACTCCTCCATCATCACCTCCGAAGAAAGATACATAAATACATGGGTATGGGCACTCCCCTTGGCAACTGCCAAGCTTGGGGGAGGTGCCCCGGTATCGTATCACCATCACACCTTTACCCTTATCATTTTTCCTTAGTTCGATCCTTTTGGTTATATCTTGATCTAGTAGAATAAAGTTTTTAGTATGATCTAGCTTTGAGTTTTGTTTTGAGATCTATCTATGTAATCGAGTCCTTGAATTATATATAATAAAGAGTAGTTTTGAGTTGAGGGCTTTGCTTCCTTGCTATGATCTTGAGGGAATAAAAGAAAGAGAAAGAATATAAAAAGAAATAAAAAGATCATATATTGATGTTATGGAGAGTAATGACTTCACATATAAAGAGTATGATGAATAAAATTTGTTGAGAGTTGACAAATAAAGTTATGGTCATTGTTGCCATTAATAGGAAGTAATAAAGAAAGAGAGGCTTCACATATAAATATACTATCTTGGACATCTTTTGTAATTGTGAGCACTCATTAAAATATGACATGGTAAAAAGTTGATGTTGGACAAGGAAGAAAACATAATGGGTTATGTTTTCTTATATCTGAATAGAAGTTATATTGTCATGGATCCTCGAACATGTTGAGCTTGCTTTTCTCTCTTATGCTATCCAAATCCTTTGCACCAAGTAGAGATACTACTTGTGCTTCCAAAAATCTCTTAAACTAGTATTGCCATGAGAGTCCACCATACCTACCTATGGATTGAGTAAGATCCTTCAAGTAAGTTGTGATCGGTGCAAGCATTAAAAATTGCTCCCTAAATATGTATGACATATTAGTGTGAAGAAAATATGCTTTGTACGAACTTGTGATATGGAAGAAATAAAAGCGACAGAATGCATAATGAAGTTCTTTATCACAAGCGGAAATATAAAGTGACGTTCTTTTGCATTAAGATTTTGTGCATCCAACCATAAAAGCACATGACAACCTCTGCTTCCCTCTACGAAGGGCCTATCTTTTACTTTTTATCATCTACCCTTATAAAAGAGTCATGGTGATCTTCACCTTTCCTTTTTACACTTTTTCTTTTTGGCAAGCACCATGTGTTGGAGAAAGATCTAGATGTAGGTTATCATAAAGTATTATTTTGACATTACCCTTGACGTAAAAGGTTGGGAGGCAAAACTATAAGCCCCTATCTTTCTCTGTGTCCGATTGAAACTTTGAACTCATAAGTATCACGTGAGTGTTAGCAATTGTGAAATATTAAATGATAGTTGAGTATGTGGACTTGCTGAAAAGCTCTTATACTGACTCTTTCCAATGTTATGATAAATTGCAATTGCTTCAATGACTGAGATCATAGTTTGTTAGTTTTCAATAAAGTTTTTGATTCATACTTTACCTTGTGAATGAATTGTTACTTTAGCATAAGAAATTATATGACACCATTTGTTGCTGTTCTAAAGACGACCATGATGTCGTCATGTCCGTATTTTATTTTATCGACACCTCTATCTCTAAACATGTGGACATATTTTTCGATTTCGGCTTTCGCTTGAGGACAAGCGAGGTCTAAGCTTGGGGGAGTTGATACATCCATTTTGCATCATGCTTTTATATTGATATTTATTGCATTATGGGATGTTATTACACATTATAGCACAATACTTATGCCTTTTCTCTCTTATTTCACAAGGTTTACACAAAGAGGGAGAATGCCGACAACTGGAATTCTGGACTGGAAAAGGAGGAAATCTGAGAGACCTATTCTGCACAACTCCAAAAGTCCTGAAACTTCACGGAGAATTATTTTGGAATATATAAAAAATATTGGGTGAAGAAAGCACCAGGGGGACCCACCAGGCAACCACAAGGGTGGGGGGCGCGCCCTACTCCCCTGGGCGCGGGCTCCTACCTTGCCGCCCACCCGGCAGGCCCCCGGTGCCCATCTTTTGCTATATGAAGGATTTTTACCTGAAAAAAGGGAAGATTTCGGGACGAAGCGCCGCCGTCTCGAGGAGGAACCTGGGCAGAACCAATCTAGTACTCCGGCGGAGCTGTTTGCCGGGAAAACTTCCCTGCCAGAGGGGGAAATCATCGTCATCGTCATCACCAACGATCCTCCCATCGAGAGGGGGTCAATCTCCATCAACATCTTCACCAGCACCATCTCCTCTCAAACCCTAATTCATCTCTTTTATCCGATCTTTGTCTCAAAACCTCAGATTGGTACCTGTGGGTTGCTAGTAGTGTTGATTAGTCCTTGTAGTTGATGCTAGTTGGTTTATTCGGTGGAAGATCATATGTTTATATCCTTAGTGATAATTAATACTCCTCGGATTATGCACATGAATATGCTTTGTGAGTAGTTACGTTTGATCCCGAGGACATGGGAGAAGTCTTGTTATAAGTAATCATGTGAATTTGGTATTTGTTTGATATTTTGATGAGATGTATGTTGTCTTTCCTCTAGTGCTGTTATGTGGACGTCAACTACATGACACTTCACCATGATTTGGGCCTAGGGGAAGGCATTGGGTAGTAGTAAGTAGATGACGGTTTGCTAGAGTGAAAGAAGCTTAAACCCTAGTTTATGCGTTGCTTCGTAAGGGGCTGATTTGGATCCATATGTTTCATGCTATGGTTATATTTATCTTAATTCTTCTTTCGTAGTTGCGGATGCTTGTGAGAGGGGTTAATCATAAGTGGGAGGCTTGTCCAAGGAAGGGCAGCACCCAAGCACCAGTCCACCCACATATCAAATTATCAAAATAATGAACGCGAATCATATGAGCATGATGAAAACTAGCTTGACAGTAATTACCATGTGTCCTCGGGAGCGCTTTGCTTTGTATAAGAGTTTGTCCAGGCTTTTCCATTGCTACAACAAGGATTGGGACACCTTGCTGCACCTTAGTTACTCTTGTTACTTGTTACCCATTACGAATTATCTTATCACACAACTATCTGTTACCGATAATTTCAGTGTGTGCAGAGAATACCTTGCTGAAAACCGCTTGTCATTTCCTTCTGCTCCTTGTTGGGTTCGACGGTCTTACTTATCGAAAGGACTATGATAGACCCCCTATACTTGTGGGTCATCAATGGCACATTCTGATCTTAAAAAATACTGCAACTCATCATAGAACCGAGGACCCCTGAACCGCTCCCCTCTAGTGAATTGCTGATGGTTTGGAGATTTATCACCGACTTCTTCCTTAATCACTACATCAATCCCACTGGTGATAATGAAGATTTCAGCATGCCTTCTCCTGAAACATTGAGTAAGAGTTAGCCACTAAACATATACGCATGGATCCATTGTTTTCCATCTGATGAGGTCTTCGTATTTCGTACACTATGATTAATTATGTGATGCATATATGTGTCGACAAATCATTGGAATTTAGCTACCATATGTTCAATTGCAATTGTTGCAAAATCTGGTGAATGTTGTTCCTGTGGACACTATTTGTTTAATTGAATATTGTGGCAAATTTTATTTTTGCATGCTGATTCAAATGGGATATTTGTTTTAACCTGACAATTGCTCCGCACACGGTTCAACTAAATTAGTGTGTGCGATCCACATCGGAAAGCATACGTCAATCATAGCAGAATCGTCGGTGATACACAGCAGATGACAAATGATTTTGCAGCACTACTCACTAGTGCGTGTCGGTCCTAAACAAATGGTTTAAAACCCCTTTCCGCGACGACATTTGGAACCATCGCCAAGTGAGTGTGTGTGATAGGGTGTCCTTCCCACACGACCCAGAAATCATCGAGGATAGGCCCTCCTGGGACCCGGTGTCAGCCGTGTGCGATCAGGCGAGCATCGAAACCCAATCATTTCCGTAGGTATGTACATCCCACACGGTGAATCCCAGAAATCGTTTCCGTAGGTATGTACATCCCACACGGTGAATCCCAGAAATCATTTCCGTAGTTATGTTAATCCCACACGGTGAATCCCAGAAAAACATTTCCATTCGTATGTATATCACACACAGTCAATCCAAGGAATACGTTTTTGTTCTTATGTACATCCCACACAGTCAATCCAGGGAAAACGTTTCCGTTCGGATGTACATCCCACACGGTTTTATGTATACGCTCGTGTGTGAAAGGTGTAACTATCACACACGCCTCGCCTTTGGTTAACTGTTTGCTTTCATTAACTACATCACACATGATTTGATGTAGAAAACTGTGTGTCATTGGGCTATCCATCGCAAGCGCTTTTATCGCTAGAACCGTTTGCAAGGTCCATGACCGTCTGTTCTATTTTTATTTTTGCCTGTAATTTATTATTCTAATTGGAAATTTTGAAATACGAAACGTGCAATTCAAATTCTGAGCACAATGGTTTAACAACGAATCCATAAATAAAATTGCAAGTACAATATGTTCAGTAATTACAGGATTAGGCAGCAATTAACTATGATGAACCGCAGTATTTAAAGGCGGTAAAGGTGAAGAGACAAGTGTAAATCATTTTGACTGGCGACGGTGTTGAAGAAGTGGAATGCCCATAATGTGCCTTCCTGCATGCCATAGGCATGAACCACTTTTGTCCAACCCCTTGTGACGATCGCCCACCCATCCTTCACCGCCTTCAGGAAGAATTCTAGAGCATTATCATGGTAGCATGAATTATATACTTTAACCTTAGTTGCCTCCACTCCGGTCATGTAGTTTGCAAGGTAATCACCAGTAAATAGCTTCGGAAACCACAGAAAAGAGAAAAATATCAGATACTAAGGTCTAATAGAGTAACTTGTTGTGGGCAGGGGAAAAAGGCAACAAAATACTTACCATCCTAAAGTTCACTGTTGTCTTCGACAAAGTGTAAATAAAGAGCTTAATTCCAATCACCCGTTTCTTTCGCCTAACAATCTTTCTTAGTTTCCTCACTTGACGCTTGTTCATGAATACCTCATTGCCCCATACGCAAAAGGGATCGAAGCGTGGATCAGTACCCCTCATATATGTACCTACAAGCAACCAATAAACGTTAGAAGCTAATCTGAGATTGCACAAATGATGTAAAATACAACTACCTATGTTCCTAACTACAAGTAATTTTTTTGAGATTTCAATATGAACTACATATGGATGTATATAGAATTATAGATATAGTTTATACTAGAATCTAGATTCACCCATTTTGCTCCTTATGTAGTCTATATTGGAATCTCTAAAAATACTTATATTTAGGAATATATGGTGTATAAGACATGGGATGCAGCTAACCTCGATGGCAAACAATAGCATCGCCCATTGTAGCCCTGTGTAACTACATGGAAAGCCAATGTTAACTACAACATGGTTAACATCCACCAAAAATAGAAAATGGTAATAAAACGGCAGCATCTGTAGTGATATCTTCATTTCGAAAGAGTAGCACGGTAGCAAAGGGACGGATTGAAAAATGGATACAACTGTTAATTGCAACAGGCTTAACAACATCCTAATTCATGTTTTGTAAGTTTGTAGCCAGTGAAATACAACTCTTTAAAAATGGATACAACTGTTAATTGCAACATGCTTAGTGTCCATTGAAACCGTATCTTGATAAAAATGCAATTGGCGAGTTAAACATCACAGTAAGTCTTTGCCGCCAGAAAGCGTATAATGGCCCAGTTGTCTATAAAAAGGTAGGGAAAATAGCTCAAACGTGTTAGGCATGTTTACTAGAACATGCTTAATACATCAACCGTACAAAACATAGCCATTAATTGCAACTAGTATTGGTAAGATTGAAATGGTGGGTACATACTTGGTAAGTCCTGAGAGGTAGTTGCTGGGGCACTTCATCTTGGCCAGACCCACCCAAAGTCAGCGGCGGCGGAGGCGAGCTGTTCCTCCGGGTCAAAGCGTGGATCAGTGCCATTGACATGTGTACCTACAGGCAACCAGTAAATGGTAGAAGTTAAACTGCAATTGCACAAATGATGTGAAATACTGTAAGACATGGGATGCAACTAACCTTGACGGCAAACAACAACATCGACCGTTATGACCCTACGTAAGTACATGGACAAGCATGTTAAGTACAACAGGGTTAGCATCCACCAAAAATAGCAAATGGGGCAGCATCTCTAGTATATCTTCATTGCAGAGAGTAGCATAGTAGCAAATGGACAGATTAAAAAATGGATACAACTGTTAATTGCAACAGGCTTAACAACATCCTAAGCCATGTTTTGTAAGTTTGTAGCCATTGAAATACAACTGTTTAAAAATGGATTCAACTGTTAATTGCAACAGACTTAATAGACATTGAAACCAAGATCGATAAAAATGCAATTGGCATAGTTAAACATCACAAGGCAGGTGTTGCCAGAGCGAAGAATGGCCCGGATGTCTATAAAAAGGTAGGGATAGTAGCAAAACGTGTTAGTCATGTTTACTAGAACATGCTTAATACATCGACCGTACAAAACATAGCCATTAATTGCAACTGGTATTGGTAAGATTGAACTGGTGAGTACATACTTGGTAAGTCCTGAGAGGTAGTTCCTAGGGCACTTCATCTTGGCCAGAGCTCGCCCAAAGTCAGCGACGGCCGAGGCGAGGTGTTCCTCCGGGTCGAAGAGTGGATCAGTGCCACTGACATGTGTACCTACAGGCAACCAGTAAATGGGTAGAAGTTAAACTGCAATTGCACAAATTATGTGAAATACTGTAAGACATGGGATGCAGCTCACCTTGACGGCAAACAAAAGCATCGGCCATTATGACCCTGCGTAAGTACATGGACAGGCATGTTAAGTGCAACAGGGTTAGCATCCACTAAAAATAGCAAATGGGCAGCATCTCTAGTGATATCCTGAGTCATGTATTGTAAGTTTGTTGCTGGTATTGGTGAAATTGAGCTGGACACAGTAATATTTGAACATCACACAATTTGTAGTACTGAAATAAACAAGGCATGAACATGCTTAATACATCAACCATACAAATGATAGCTGTTGCAAGTGGTATTGGTAAGATTTAGCTGGTCAGATCTTACCTGTTAAGTCCTGGGGGTAGTCGCTGGGGGGCTTCATCTGGGCTAGAGCGTGCACCATGCCGGCGGCGGCGGCGGAGGCGAGGTGTTCCTTCGGGTCAACACGCACAGTGGCCATTGCGCCATGGACCGCCATCAGCTCCTGGCGGGGGGGGGGGGGGGTGGGTGGGATTTGGAGGCATGAGGATGTTTCGCAGGCACCATTTAAGCAATTAGGTCGGGGGCGTGATAGAGATCGGTAGGTTACCTGACTAGATCTGAGCAGAACATAGATGTGGTTGAAGCTATGGTTGCAGCGGCGACAGTTTGAGATGCCGGTAGGGGGAGGCGCAAGGGAGGGGGATACTGAGGGAAGGGGATGTGGTTGGAGGAATAAATTCTAAAATCGCGCGCCTAATGAAAATTTCGGTGTGAAATTTGAAACTTGGGCGGGGGAACACACAACACAGACGAAGCGCGTAAAACGTGTGCGAGAAAAAGGAAAGTTGGCAGATCCCGTCTCCAAAAAAATGAACACGTGTACTTGATTTTTTCGATCAATGGTACGCCTGGTTTATTAGGAAATATCGCACAAGTAACTGACTTATGGGTCATTAACGCAAAAAACGCAGACGGGAACGGCATAGAAACCGTGTGTTTTGTGATCTTCTAATGATTAACGCAAAAAAAAACGCACACGGGCACACATGCTAATAAACGCTCAAAGCCCTCAAAGGATGCTCTTACCGACATTGTACGTTAATACTACAAACTTAAAGTACTACTGGTAATTTGCTCTAAAACTACAAACTTAAACTACTTCTCACATGCTGCCATCAGGGCATGCTGGCCAGACGCCGGCGTTCTCCTTCCCGGCCTTGTAGGCGGCAGCCCACCATGCTTCGATCTCCGCCAAGCTCTCCTCACCATGGCGTGCAACCTCTTTTTTCTTGCGGCGGCGGGACTCTCTTTTCTTGACTGCTTTCTGCCTTTTCCTCTCCTTCTGTGCCGCTTTGGCCGCCTCTAGATCCACCAACCATTCGGCCATGGCAGCCTCAAAGTCCGCCCATATAACTGTCTGGCCGCCGGTGGCGATGAACTCGACGCGGCAAGATGCCATCGCTTCCTTACCATGTGCGCGGTCGCGGGTGGCGAGGAACGCGACGCGGCGGGATGCCATCACTTCCTTACCAGTTACTGTGCGCCGCGGTGCCATGGACGACGCCTGGAGAGAGCTCTGGGATGGAGGGTCCGGGCAGCTGTACAGTGCAGTGGTATTCAAGAGCTCAACCACAAACGACAACAGAAATTTGGCTTGCCTAACAATTTTGCTTGTTAATTATCGCACAAGGTTCATCTCCGCCACTTCCGGAAACATTGTGCGCTGAGCCTATTGTGTGTTGCATTATGATTGGCCAGAACCCCAGCCACGCAGATCGCGCGTGTGCACCATTGGATGCACCGCGATCGAACAGCAATCGACGTCCCTCACATCACACCCGTGCACCTGTAGCTGGATGGGATTTATATGCGCTAAATGCCTAGAAAATGCACATAATCCCCTAAATATGGTAAATGAGCCCGGAAAAATGCCAAATTTGAACATGGTGATTTCCAGGGTGTATGTTCGTCGTAGAAAAAAACTCCAGTGCAAAGAACGAAGAAAATTTGGATTCCCCTTCAATCTTTAGGATTTCCCTTTCGAAAGCATGGAAGTTCCTCAGTGATGGCTCGATTTATGAAGGGCATGCATGACAACATAAGCCAAACCTTCTCAAATTTTTACCAAGGCATGGTGAGGTCATACCATGGCACCATGCAAGGCGACATGTTTTTAAACATTTATTTCATTTTTTATAGTTGAAAACCCAACAAACAGACATTTGTGGTTGACTATTGCCACACATTTCATCGAAATATCTGTCCATTCCTTGTAAAAGGCATAAGAATTTACTAAATGGCACGAGCATGGTTTTCTAGGCCATTCTTGTGGACCCTTCCATGCATCGATTCTTTGAACTTGAATTATGCGCATTAATGCCTAGGAAATGCACATAATCCCCTAAATATGGCAAATGAACCCGGAAAAGTGCCAAATTCGAACACGGTGATTTGCAGGTTGTATGTTCATCATAGAAAAACTCGTGGACAAAGGACAAAGGAAATTTGGACCCCCTTCAATCTTGGTGATTTCCCCCTTGAAACCATGAAACTTCCTTGGTGATGGTTCGATTTATGAAAGGCGCGCATCAAGACATAAGGAAAACATTCTCCAATTTTTACGTGGTATGGTGAGGCCATACCATGGCACGAAGCCAGGCGTCATGTTTTCCAACCATGTGTTTCATTTTTTGTATAGTTGTTAACCGAGTAAACGACGCGTTTATGGTTGACTATTGCCACACATTTCCTTGAAAATATCTGCCCATTCCTTGTAAAAGGCATGAGAATGTGCTAAATAACACGAGCATGATTTTCCAGACCGTTCTTGTGCACCTTTTCATGCACCGATTGTTCGAATTTGAATTATGTCCATTAATGCCTATAAAATGCACATAATCCCTAAATATGGTAAATGAGCCCTAAAATGCCAAATTTGAACACGGTGATTTGTAGGGTGTATGTTCGTCATAGAAAAAACTCGTGGCAAAGAACGAAGAAATTTTGGATTCCCCTTCAATCTTTAGGATTTCCCTTTCGAAAGCATGGAACTTCCTCGGTGATGGTTCGATTTATGAAGGGCGTGCATGACAACATAAGCCAAACCTTCTCAAATTTTTACCAAGGCATGGTGAGGTCATACCATGGCACCATGCAAGGCGACATGTTTTTAAGCATTTATTTCATTTTTTATAGTTGAAAACCCAACAAACAGACATTTCTGGTTGACTATTGCCACACATTTCATCGAAATATCTGTCCAGTCCTTGTAAAAGGCATAAGAATTTACTAAATGGCACGAGCATGGTTTTCTAGGCCGTTCTTGTGGACCCTTCCATGCATCGATTCTTTGAACTTGAATTATGCGCATTAATGCCTAGGAAATGCACATAATCCCTAAATATGGCAAATGAACCCGAAAAGTGCCAAATTCAAACACGGTGATTTGCAGGTTGTATGTTCATCATAGAAAAACTCGTGGACAAAGGACAAAGGAAATTTGGACCCCCTTCAATCTTGGTGATTTCCCCCTTGAAACCATGAAACTTCCTTGGTGATGGTTCGATTTATGAAAGGCGCGCATCAAGACATAAGGAAAACATTCTCCAATTTTTACCAGGGTATGGTGAGGCCATACCATGGCACCAAGCCAGGCGTCATGTTTTCCAACCATGTGTTTCATTTTTTGTATAGTTGTTAACCGAGTAAACGACGCGTTTATGGTTGACTATTGCCACACATTTCCTTGAAAATATCTGCCCATTCCTTGTAAAAGGCATGAGAATGTGCTAAATAACACGAGCATGATTTTCCAGACCGTTCTTGTGCACCTTTTCATGCACCGATTGTTCGAATTTGAATTATGTCCATTAATGCCTATAAAATGCACATAATCCCCTAAATATGGTAAATGAGCCCGGAAAAATGCCAAATTTGAACACGGTGATTTGTAGGGTGTATGTTCGTCATAGAAAAAAACTCCAGGGCAAAGAACGAAGAAATTTTGGATTCCCCTTCAATCTTTAGGATTTCCCTTTCGAAAGCATGGAACTTCCTCGGTGATGGTTCGATTTATGAAGGGCGTGCATGACAACATAAGCCAAACCTTCTCAAATTTTTACCAAGGCATGGTGAGGTCATACCATGGCACCATGCCAGGCGTCATGTTTTTTAAGAATTTATTTCATTTTTATAGTTGAAAACCTAACAAACAGACATTTCTGGTTGACTATTGCCACACATTTCATCGAAATATCTGTCCATTCCTTGTAAAAGGCATGAGAATTTACTAAATGGCGCGAGCATGGTTTTTAGGCCGTTCTTGTGGACTCTTTCATGCATCGATTGTTTGAACTTTAATTATGGGCATTAATGCCTAGGAAATGGACATAATCCCCTTAATATGGCAAGTGAACCCGAAAAAGTGCCAAATTTGAACACGGTGATTTGCAGGTTGTGTGTTCATCATAGAAAAAACTCATGGACAAAGGACAAAGGAAATTTGGACCCCCCTTCAATCTTGGTAATTTGCCCCTTGAAACCATGAAACTTCATTGGTGATGGTTCGATTTATGAAAGGCGTGCATCACGACATAAGGAAAACATTCTCCAATTTTTACCAGGGCATGGTGAGGCCATACCATGGCACCAAGCCAGGCGTCGTGTTTTCCAACCATGTGTTTCATTTTTTGTATAGTTGTTAACCGAGTAAACGACACATTTATGGTTGACTATTGCCAGACATTTCCTTGAAATATCTACCCATTCCTTGTAAAAGGCATGAGAATGTGCTAAATAACACGAGCATGGTTTTCCAGACCGTTCTTGTGCACCTTTTCATGCACCGATTTTTCGAATTTGAATTATGTCCATTAATGCCTAGAAAATGCACATAATCCCCTAAATATTGTAAATGAGCCCGAGAAATGTCAAATTTGTACACGTTGCATTTGAGGCGGTACGTCGATCGTTGGAAAAAAAACTGAATGACAAACTAGGATGGAAATTAGGATTCCCCTTCAATCTTGGGGATTTTCCCTCTCGAAAGCATGGAACTTCCTCGGTGATGGTTCGATTTATGAAGGGCGTGCATGACGACATAAGCCAAACCTTCTCAAATTTTTACCAGGGCATGGTGAGGTCATACCATGGCACCATGCTGGGCATCATGTTTTTTAAGCATTTATTTCATTTTTTCTATAGTTTAAAACCCAACAAACAAACATTTGTGGTTGACAATTGCCACACATTTCATTGAAATATCTGTCCATTCCTTGTAAAAGGCATGAGAATTTACTAAATGGCACGAGCATGGTTTTGTAGGCCGTTCTTGTGGACCCTTTCATGCATCGATTGTTTGAACTTGAATTATGCGCATTAATGCCTAGGAAATGCACATAATCCCCTAAATATGGCAAATGACCCCGGAAAGGTGCCAAATTTGAACACGGTGATTTGCAGGTTGTATGCTCATCACTGAAAAAAAATCTTGGACAAAGGACAAAGGAAATTTGGATCCCCCTTCAATCTTGGTGATTTCCCCCTCGAAACCATGAAACTTCCTCAGATGATGGCTCATTTTATGAAAGGCGCGCATCACTACATAAGGAAAACATTCTCCAATTTTTACAAGGGGCATGATGAGGCCATACTATGGCACCACACCATGCGTCATGTTTTCCAACCATGTGTTTCATTTTTTGTATAGCACGAGCATGGTTTTCCAGACCATTCTTGTGCACCTTTTCATGCACTGATTGTTCGAATTTGAATTATGTGCATAATTAATGCCTAGAAAATGCACACAATCCCCTAAATATGGTAAATGAGTTCGGAAAAATGTCAAATTTGAACACGTTTCATTTGAGGCGGTATGTTGTTCATTGGAAAAGAAACTGAAAGACAAACTAGGACGGAAATTTGTTTTCCCCTTCAATCTTGGTGATTTCCCTCTCGAAAGCATTGAACTTCCTCGGTGATGGTTCAATTTATGAAGGGCGTGCATGAAGACATAAATCAAACCTTCTCACCTTTTAACCAGGGCACAGTGAGGCCATACCTTGGCACCATGCCAGCTGTCATGTTTTTCAAGCACATATTTCATTGTTCTATAGTTGATAACCCAGTAAATGATGCGTTTGTGGTTGACTCCATTGAAATCTCTGCCCATTCCTTGTAAAAGGCTTAAGAAATTACTAAATACCACGAGTATGGTTTTTCCAGACAGTTCTTGTGCACCCTTTCATGCACCAATTGTTTGAATTTGAATTACATGCATTAATGCTTACAAAATGCACATAATCCCCTAAATATTGTAAATGAACCCGGAAAAGTGTCAAATGTGAACACGGTGATTAGCAAGGTTTATGTTCATCGTAGAAAAAAAACTCATGGATGGAAGATAAAGGAAATTTGGATTCCCATTCAATCTCGGTGATTCACTATCGCACACGGTTCATCTCTGTCGCCTCTGCGAACCGTGTGTGTTCACTCACACATGCAAAAGGAAAATAAAACCCTTGCCCACTTCGTCCCCACTCACTCGCCGCAGACTCCTCCGCAACTCTGCACCCTAAGCTCGACGGCTGTTGGCGGCGGCCGTAGGTCGCGCTCCAAACGGCACCGGATTTCGCCTCCACCGCTTTCTGCCGCCTATCTGCACCGACATTCTAGACTCGTCGATCGGGTTTTCTGCAGGATTGGGCCGGGATTTTTCTCATGGAGAAGGTAATCAACTTAATTAGCAAAATATTCACTCATCTCTTATCGTAGTCCGTCCGTCGCTGTTAATCAACCGGTGGAAATCACCGTGGAATCATTTTTGTTCTAGCTGATTCGTGGGTGTTCATTCATGTGCGCACAGTGCGAGCACAAATCATGCAACTATGGTCGTGGCCAGTTGGAAACAAAGTTCTATCTCACCATTCCGGATGACTTCAGGGAGCGCTTGGTATGTTCAATCCCAACCTACCACGGTCGGCATGGCCTAAATTTGTGAACATATACTGTCTGTTGCTCCATTATCTATATATTTGCATCAAATCTTTGTTACATTATCTATTTTTAATTCTATATTTTTGTACTTTGCTTGCATCTATATATGGATATGTTCTATCGCCATCCCATATTTGCATCTTGCTTGGTTATTTCGATATATCTAATTTACGATCTTAATTTTCATTTCAAGCAGTACATCCCTTGCTTTGCAAGAACTGGAGTAGAAGGAAATCTTGGGCTTTACTTTGCTGATGACTCCAGGGATGTCATATTGACAACGCAACATGGGTTTACAATGACGGTTAGCATAAAACTTGATAAAGATGGTCACTCCTATTTTAATGCGGACCTTTGGAGAAAAATGTCTAAGTGTTATGAACTGAAAGTTGGCAATAAAATTCTAGTGCGTGCACCATAGCCTGGTCTAATTAACATGGATGTTTACTTCCCCAACGTCATCAGCCGATCAAAGTCTGATCGAGGTTAGTGTCCTTTCAACTTTCTCCATGCTGTCATGTTACTATTTAAGCAACCAATTGATCACTATTTAAGCAACCAATTGTGATATCATAGTCTGACTCCGTTCCTAGGCAGTAACAAATTCTATTTACCAATTTATGCGCACTATATATTCTTCTGTCATGTTCTGAATAAATAATACATTTCCACCTTTTAAGTAGGATATGTTGGACGCATAGTGAATGATCTGTATGTTACTAAGCGTACCAAATTTCACTGGAAGGACTTGAAGCATGTCATAAACTTTGTTGATAATATGACAGAGATAGCACAACATATGAACACTGGATTTTGGATGGGATTAATTAGACCTATGGTGCACACACTGAACAAGACCAATTGTGTGCACAAAGCTACCGGTAAAAAGTCTTATTTTAATGTTGATTTTCATAAACTATATATATCTTCAACGATATGTTACAATTGTTTTTATTCTACATGTCAACTGAAATTGCCCCCTGTAGCCGTTCCTGGATCGATTTCCCGGCATGATCAAATTACCCTTGTGCCTGCTAATAACACCGAAGTGATTGCAAGGTACTGCATTTCCCGCAAAAATGGAACCATTCAAATTAACAAGTTCTCGCTTCTTGTGGCAATGCATCCATATTGGAAAATTGGAGACTCTTCTACTCCTGCTCTACCAAGGCACAGGAGGGCTCTTCCTTTTCATTGACGAGATGCCGAGTCGCTGTGATCAAGCTGCTTCTAGTGGATAGTTGTGGTTGTTGGCCCTGAGCCTCTTAAAATGTGCTAGCTGTTACTATATATGTTAAGTATGTAGATATGGACCATATGGTTGTTGGCCCTTAGCCTCTTAAAATGTGATAGTTGTTACTATGTTAAGTATGTGGATATGGACCATATGGTTGTCAAAACCGTGTTATGAAGATCATCCTTTTGTCGAATAGTGTAACCACTATATATGTTGGGTTCTACGGTAGGGTGCGTCGACTGCAAATTAAAATTTCCTACGCGCAGAACGACCAAGAACATGCTACGGGATATGGGTCACAGTTCGTTACCACTAGACGCATAGTGCCATGCAGCAGAAGAAGAGTTGGGGGCAGCGCATTCGCGTGGATTATCTCCTCCTCGTCCGATCTCCCTCGAGCGGCCGGTCGTCGGTTCCCACGTACAGGTTCGTCGGAGCGGCGCAAGTGCACCACCTCTAATGGTATCCGTGCGTGCAGGAGGAACGTCATGCGACGGACTGCTAGGTCCGATCACACAACTGGCGGCGAGCGGAGGTGTCTATTCGCAATACATGCAAACCCTAGTGACAGCGCCGAAGCGATCGATCGCATGAGTGTGCCGCACCCCACTTTATATAGGCGTCCATCGTGGGCTCAACACTTGGGCCTCGCACGGACCCTAAAAGCCCATAAGTCTACTCAGCCACAATCCGGATACAGCTCGGATCACATCCGACCAGTGTTCCCGGATTGGACCTCGTAGGTTCCTTCCCTTGCTGCGACCCCTTAGGTTCAAGCCGGCTTGGTTGCAGTTCGGATCACCTCCGAACTGCACAGTTGGTAGCGGCCTCTAGCAAGGCATGCCGAACACCAAGCAGACTATGAAGCTGGCTAGCGAACCTGTACATCACACTTCCATTCCTTTTTCCACACGATATACGTTGTCGAGCTCAAGGCGATTCTGTGATCCTTGTGCTAGCCCGATCTCTTTCTCGTTCCTGTGATGCCGACAACTATCCGGATTATCTCATAATCCTTGTCGCATGGCCATGCTTATCCTGGTCGGATCACATGAGGGGCCCAGAGTATATCTCTCCTGATCGGAGGGGCAAATCCCATCTTGCTCGACCATGTCTCGCAGCATGGGTCTAGACAAGCCTGTAACCTACCTTTGTAACTACCGAGTCACGGAGTAGCATTTGGTCGGCCCAAAGCAAGTCTGTCACCATCCCGAGTACATGTGCCAGCTCAGGTCTTAGGACATAGAACATATGTTGCACTAGAGACTCACAGATGACATATCGTCGCGTCTCATAGTTGGGTCTGTCTGACTCGGACCTTATCTCGACTCGGATCCGACTACGTCGAATTCGACCAGATCCTTCCAAGTCCATATTACCCGGTTAGCATCCAATGCTCCATGGCTAGTGAGACCAAGCCATCGACCGTGTCATATGCTAGTCTAGTCGGCTGCACGTCCACACAACCCTTTCGACTAGGGACCTTTTAGGACAGTCATCATACAATGCATAGTCCCACAAACAAGTCACGTACTTGCACACATCATTGATAATGTCCAAGGACTATCTTTATTCATAAACACATAGGAAATATCATCATACATGGTTGCCTCTAGGGCATATCTCCAACAGTCTCCCACTTGCACTAGAGTCAATCAAATAGACATCGAATGCCCATAGCTCTAACGTGCCCCTCATGCTTGGGTTGTGGAAGCGGCTTAGTCAACGGATCTGCAACATGCATCCGTGTGAATTTTGCATAACTCTACATCACCACTCTTTACGATCTTTCGTATCAGGTGATATTTCCGATCTATGTGTCTGACCTTGTGGTGATTGCTCGGCTCCTTGGCTTGTGCGATGGCACCAGAATTATCACAATAAAGGTCCAACGGTTTTACCGAGGCTGGGAAAATACCAAGATCATCCAAAAAGTTCCGGATCCAAACACCTTCCTTCGCAGCTTCACAAGCCGCAATGTATTTGGCTTCTGTGGTAGAATCGGCCACCATATCTTGCTTGGAACTCATCCAGCTCACTGGTCCTCCATTCATGACGTACATGAATCTGGACTGTGATCGACAATCATCTCTGCTGGTTTGGAAATTAGCGTCGGTGTAACCCCTTACGACGAGCTCTTCCTCACCTCCATAAACTAGGAACATCTCTTTTGTCCTTTTCAGGTACTTCAAAATAGTCTTTATTGCTGCCCAGTGGCTCTCACCTGGGTTGGCCTGGTATCTGCTTGTTAGGCTTATTGCAAAAGCAACATCAGGCCTTGTACATATCATGGCATACATGATGGATCCGATTGCCGAGGCATACGGAATCCTACTCATCCTGCTTCGCTCATCGGATGTCGAAGGACTCCGAGTCTCGCTTAGCCTTATACCATGCGAGAGTGGCAAGAACCCTTTCTTCGCCTCACTCATGTTGAACCGCTTCAACACTTTATCTATGTACGTGCTCTGGCTTAAGCCAAGCAGCCTCCTCGATCTATCTCTATAGATCTTAATGCCTAAAATGTACATTACCTCACCAAGGCCCTTCATTAAAAACTTGCCATTCAATGACTCCTTGACCGAGTTCAGCATCGAAACATCATTTCCGATCAGTAGTATGTCATCCACATACAAGATCAAAAACACTATCGAGCTCCCACTTAACTTCTTGTATAAACAAGCGTCCTCTTCGCTTTTGATGAAACCGAGACCAGTGATGACCTCATCAAAATGAATATTCTAGCTCCGAGATGCTTGCCTCAACCCATAAATGGATCTCTTGAGCTTCCATACCTTACCAGTGCTAGTCGGATCGACAAAACCCTCGGGCTGTATCATATACACATCCTCGGTTAAATTTCCGTGAAGGAAAGCCGTCTTGACATCCATCTGCCATATCTCGTTATCGAAATATGCAGCTATAGCTAGTACGATCCTCACCGACTTCAGCATCGCTACCGGCGAGTAACTCTCATCGTAGTCAATTCCTTGAACTTGTCCATAACCCCTAGCGACAAGCCGAGCTTTGTGGATCTAAACATTTGCATCCACATCGGTTTTTTTTTGAAGACCCATTTGCAACCAATGGCCGTTACGCCAGGCGGCGGATCAACCAAGTCCCAGACTTGATTCTCATCCATGGACTTTAACTTGGATCTCATGGCCTCCAGCCATGCCTCGGAATCTGGGCTCACCATCGCTTCCGCATACGTGGCCGGCTCGTCGCTTTCTAGCAACAATACAAAGCGCACTCTGCGCAATCTTTCCGACCTCCGTGGTTCTGGTGCCGCTTCCACTACGGGTTCCCTGACTGACTCCTGTATGATCTCATCATTAGTCGAGCCGTCCCCGAGTGGTCCTCGAATTTCTTCGAGTCGGACCGTCCTCCCACCGCCTCCCGACCGAGAAACTCTTTCTCAAGGAAAACCCTGCTCCGAGCAACAAACACTTTGTTCTCTTCCGGTTGTAGAAGCTATATCCCAAGGTTTCCCTCGGATATCCCACAAATATGCATTTATCCGACTTGGTTGTAAGCTTGTCTGACATAAGTCGCTTGACAAATGCTTCACAACCCCAAATCTTTAGAAAAGACAAACTGGGACTCTTCCTGGTCCACATCTCATGTGGTGTCTTGTCTATGGATTTTGATGGTACCCTGTTAAGCGTGAAAGCTGCAGTTTCTAGAGCGTATCCCCAGAATGACAAGGGTAAATCAGATTTGCTCATCATAGATCGAACCATGTTCAACAAGGTAAGATTCCTCCATTCCGACACGCCATTTCTCTGTGGTGTACCCGGAGGTGTGAGCTGAGGTACTATACCTCAGCTTTTCAGATGATCATCAAACTCCTGGCTCATGTACTCACCTCCACGGTCATATTGTAGAAGCTTTATAGTCTTGCCGAGCTGATTCTCAACCTCGTTTTGAAACTCTTTGAATTTTTCAAAAGTTTCCGACTTGTGCCTCATCAAATAGATATATCCATATCTACTCAAGTCGTCGGTAAAAGTCACGAAGTACAGATAGCCGCCTCTGGTAGTTGTGCTCATTGGACCACACACATCGTTGTGTATAAGCTCCAATAGCTCGGACGCCCTCTCGCAACTCTTTGCGAAAGGAGACTTATTCATCTTGCCGAGCAAGCATGATTCACATGTCTCGAACGACCAAGTCGACGGGTTAGGAGCCCATCATCATGGAGCTTCTTCATGCATTTCAGACTAATGTGTCCAAGCCGGCAATGCCGTAAGTATGTCGGATTTATCTCATTAGGCTTATGCCTCTTGACATTCACGTTATAGACCGGTTCCTGTTCTGATTCAATATAAATAGCCCATCAACAATGGGTGCATAGCCGTGGAACATACCATTCAAATAAAATGAACAACCATTGTCCTTTAAATTGAATTCAGAACTCGACTCATCAAACATGAGGCAGAAATAATGTTCCGACTAAGTGCAGGAATGTAATAACAATTATTCAATTCCAAAATAAATCCAGAAGGAAGCTGGAGCTGCATCGTGCCCACCTCCAACGCAGCAACTCTTGCTTTGTTGCCGACCCTGATGTCAATATCCCCTTGTGCCACACGCCTAGTACTTACTGAAGGAAATATGCCCTAGAGGCAATAATAAAGTTATTATTTATTTCCTTATATCATGATAAATGTTTATTATTCATGCTAGAATTGTATTAACCGTAAACATAATACATGTGTGAATACATAGACAAACAGAGTGTCACTAGTATGCCTCTACTTGACTAGCTCGTTAATCAAAGATGGTTATGTTTCCTAACCATAGACATGAGTTGTCATTTGATTAACGGGATCACATCATTAGGAGAATGATCTGATTGACATGACCCATTCCGTTAGCCTAGCACTTGATCGCTTAGTATGTTGCTATTGCTTTCTTCATGACTTATACATGTTCCTGTAACTATTAGATTATGCAACTCCCGTTTACCTGAGGAACACTTTGGATGCTACCAAACGTCACAACGTAATTGGGTGATTATAAAGGAGTACTACAGGTGTCTCCAAAGGTACATGTTGGGTTGGCGTATTTCGAGATTAGGTTTTGTCACTCCGATTGTCGGAGAGGTATCTCTGAGCCCTCTCGGTAATGCACATCACTATAAGCCTTGCAAGCAATGTAGCTAATGAGTTAGTTACGGAATGATGCATTACGTAACGAGTAAAGAGACTTGCCGGTAACGAGATTGAACTAGGTATTGGATACCGACGATCAAATCTCGGGCAAGTAACATACCGATGACAAAGGGAACAAAGTATGTTGTTATGCGGTTTGACCGATAAAGATCTTCGTAGAATATGTAGGAGCCAATATGGGCATCCAGGTTCCGCTTATTGGTTATTGACCGAGAATAGTTCTAGGTCATGTCTACATAGTTCTCGAACCCGTAGGGTCCGCACGCTTAAGGTTTCGGCGATGCTTATATTATGAGTTTATGAGTTTTGATGTACCGAAGGAGTTCGAGTCCCGGATGAGATCGGGGACATGACGAGGAGTCTCGAAATGGTCGAGACGTAAAGATCGATATATTGGACGACTATATTCGGAGTTCGGAAAGGTTCCGAATGATTCGGGTATTTTCGAGTACCGGAGAGTTACGGAATTCGCCGGGAGAAGTATTGGGCCTTATTGGGCCCTCGGAAAGAGAGAGGGGCTGCCTAGGGCAGGCGCCGCTTCCCATGGCCTAGTCCGAATTGGACTAGGGGAGGGCCGCATCCCTCCTTCCTTCCTTCTCTCTTCCCCTTCCTTGTCTCCTACTCCTAATACATGGAAGGACTCCTAGTTGGACTAGGAAAGGGTGAATCCTACTCCCGGTGGGAGTAGGACTCCCCATGGCGCGCCTCCTAGGGCCGGCCTCCTCCTCCCTCCCTCCTTTATATACGGGGCAGGGGCACCCCATGAACACACAAGTTGATCCTTGAGATCGCTCTCAGCTGCAGTGCGGTGCCCCTCCACCATATTCCACCTCGGTCATATCGTGGCGGTGCTTAGGCGAAGCCTGCGCCGGTGAAACATCAAGATCGCCACCACGCCGTCAGGCCGACGGAACTCCCTCTCCCCGAGCTTTGCTTTGGATCGGAGCCCGAGGAGCGCCATCGAGCTGAACGTGTGCCAAGAACTCGAGGCGCCGGAGTAACGGCGCTGGGATCGGCTGGATCGTGAGGAGAACGTCTGACTACTTCCTCTACGTCATCATCGACTCGGAGGTGCCGGAGTAATGGCAACCGGGATCGGCAGGATCGCGAGGAGAACGTCGACTACTTCCTCTACGCCAGATCGCTTCCGCTTTGGTCTACGAGGGTACGTAGACAACACTCTCCCCTCTCGTTGCTATGCCATCACCATGGTCCTGTGTGTGCGTAGGAAATTTTTTGAAATTACTGCGTTCCCCAACAGTGGCATCCGAGCCTAGGTTTTTATGGTTTGATGTTTTGCACGAGTAGAACACAAGTGAGTTGTGGGCGATACAAGTCATACCGCCTACCAAAGCATGTCATACTTTGGTTCAGCGGTATTGTGAGATGAAGCGGCCGGACCGACATTACGCCAGACGCTTACGCGAGACTGGTTTCACCGCTACGAGCACTCGTGCTTAAAGGTGGCTGGCGGGTGTCTGTCTCTCTCACTTTAGTTGAACTGAAAAGTGGCTACGCCCGGTCCTTGAGAAGGTTAAAACGGAGTCTAATTGACGAAGTATCGTTGTGGTCTTGATGCGTAGGTGAGATTGGTTCTTACTTAAGCCCATAGCAGCCACGTAAAATTTGCAACAACAAAGTAGAGGACGTCTAACTTGTTTTTGCAGGGCATGTTGTGATGTGATATGGTCAAGACGTGATGCTATATTTTATTGTATGAGATGATCATGTTTTGTAACCGAAGTTATCGGCAATCGGGTCTGAAGCCATATGGTTGTCGCTATATTGTATGAAATGCAAACGCATACGTAATTGCTTTACTTTATCACTAAGCGGTAGCGATAGTCGTAGAAGCAATAGATGGGCGAAACGACAACGATGCTACGATGGAGATCAAGGTGTCGCGCCGGTGATTTATGGTGATCACGACGGTGCTTGAGATGGAGATCACAAGCACAAGATGATGATGGCCATATCATATCACTTATATTGATTGCATGTGATGTTTATCCTTTATGCATCTTATTTTGCTTTGATTGACGGTAGCATTTTAAGATGATCTCTCACTAAAATTATCAAGTAGTGTTCTCCTGAGTATGCACCGTTACAAAGTTCGTCGTGCCGAGACACCACGTGATGATCGGGTGTGATAAGCTCTCGTCCATCTACAACGGGTGCAAGCCAGTTTTGCACGCGCAGAATACTCAGGTTATACTTGACGAGCCTAGCATATGCGGATATGGCCTCGGAACACGGAGACCGAAAGGTCGAGCGTGAATCATATAGTAGATATGATCAACATAAGATGTTCACCATTGAAAACTACTCCATCTCACGTGATGATCGGTTATGGTTTAGTTGATTTGGATCACGTGATCACTTAGATGACTAGAGAGATGTCTGCCTAAGTGGGAGTTCTTAAGTAATATGATTAATTGAACTTAAATTTATCATGAACTTAGTCCCGTAGTATTTTGCAAATTATGTTGTAGATCAATAGCTCGCGTTGTTGCTTCCCTATGTTTTTATATGTGTTCCTAGAGAAAATTGTATTGAAAAATGTTAGTAGCAATGATGCGGATTGGATCCGTGATCCGAGGTTTATCCTCATTGCTGCACGTAAGAATTATGTCCTTAATGCACCGCTAGGTGACAGACCTATTGCAGGAGCAAATGTAGACGTTATGAACGTTTGGCTAGCTCAATATGATGACTACTTGATAGTTTAGTGCACCATACTTAACAGCTTAGAATCGGGACTTCAAAGACTTTTGAACGTCATGGACCATATGAGATGTTCCAGGAATTGAAGTTAATATTTCAAGCAAATACCCGAGTTGAGAGATATGAAATCTCCAACAAGTTCTATAGCTAAAAGATGGATTTAGAATCGCTCAACTAGTGAGCATGTTCTCGCATTGTCCGGGTACTTCAATCGCTTGAATCAAGTGGGAGTTAATCTTCCGGATAAGATAGTGATTGACAGAATTCTCTAGTCACCAACACTAAGTTACTAGAACTTCGTGATGAACTATAGTATGCAAGGGATGACGAAAACAATTCCCGAGCTCTTCGTGATGTTGAAATCGACGAAGGTAGAAATCAAGAAAGAGCATCAAGTGTTGATGATTGACAAGACCACTAGTCTCAAGGAAAAGGGCAAAGGGAAGAAGGGAACTTCAAGAAGAACGGCAAGCAAGTTGTCGCTCGAGTGAAGAAGCCCAAGTCTGGACCTAAGCCTAAGACTAAGTGCTTTTGCTGCAATGGAACTGGTCACTAGAAGCGGAACTACCCCAAGTATTTGGCGGATAAGAAGGATGGCAAAGTGAACAAAGGTATATTTGAGATACAGATTATTGATGTGTATTTTACTAGTGTTCGTAGCAACCCCTCGGTATTTGATACTGGTTCGGTTGCTAAGAGTAGTAACTTGAAACGGAGTTGCGTAATGAATGTAAACTAGTTGAAGGGAAGTGAAGATGAGTGTTGGAAGTAGTTCCAAGATTGATATGATCATCATCGCACACTCCCTATACTTTCGGGATTAGTATGGAACCTAAATAAGTGTTATTTGGTGTTGAGCATAAGTATGATTTGATCATGTTTATTGCAATACGGTTATTCATTTAAGTAAAAGAATAAATTGTTGTTCTGCTTACATGAATAAAACCTTATATGGTTACACACCCAATGAAAATGATTCATTGGATCTCGATCATAGTGATACACATATTCATAATATTGAAACCAAAAGATGCAAAGTTAATAATGATAGTGCAACTTATTTGTGGCAATCGCCGTTTAGGTCATATTGGTGTAAAGCGCATGAAGAAAACTCCATGTCGATGGACTTTTGGAATCACTTGATTATGAATCATTTGATGCTTACAACCGTGCCGCTTTGGGCAAGATGACTAAAACTCCGCTTCTCCGGAACAATGGAACAAGCTACCGACTTATTGGAAATAATACATACCGATGTATGCGATCCAATGAGTGTTGATGCTCGTGGCAAGTATCGTTATTTTCTGACTTTCACAAGATGATTTGAGCAGATATGGGTATATCTACTTGATGAAACATAAGTCTGAAATAGTTGAAAGGTTCAAAGAATTTCAGAGTGAAGTGGAAAAATCATCGTAACAAGAAAATAAAGTTTCGCGATCTAATCGCAAAGACGAATAATTGAGTTACGAGTTTGGTCTTCAATTAAAATAATGTGGAATAGTTTCACAGCTCACGCCACCTGGAACACCACAATGTTATGGTGTGTCCGAACGTCTTAACCGCACTTTATTTGATATGGTGCGATCTATGATGTCTCTTATCGGTTTACCACTATCATTTTAGGGTTATGCATTAGAGACAGCTGCATTCAAGTTTAAGAGGGCACCATCTAAATCCGTTGAGACGACACCATATGAACTATGGTTTAACAGTAAACATAAGCTGTCGTTTCTTAAAAGTTTGGAGTTGTGATGCTTATGTGAAAAAGTTTTCACCGATAAGCTCAAACCCAAATCGGAGAAGTGCGTCTTCATAGAATACCCAAAGGTAACTATTGGGTACACCTTCTATCACAGATCCGAAGGCAAGTTTTTCGTTGTTAAGATGGATCCTTTCTAGAGAAGAAGTTTCTCTCGAAAGAAGTGAGTGGGAGGAAAGTAGAACTTGATGAGGTAATTATACCTTCTCCCTTATTGGAAAGTAGTTCATCATGTAAATCAGTTCCAAAGTGATTCCTACACCAATTAGTGAGGAAGTTAATGATGATGATCATGAAACTTCAGATCAAGTTGCTACCAAACCTCGTAGGTCTTCCAGAGTAAGATCCGCACTGTAGTAGTACGGTAATCATGTTCCGGAAGTCATGTTACTAGACCATGATGAACCTACGAACTATGAGGAAGCGATGATGAGCCCAGATTCCGCCGAAATGGCTTGAGGCCATAAAATCTGAGATATGATCCATGTATGAGAACAAAAGTATGGATTTTGATTGACTTGCTCGATGATCAGCAAGCCATGTTAAATAAATGGATCTTCAAGAGGAAGACGGACACTGATAGTAGTGTTACTATCTACAAAGCTCGACTTGTCACAAAAAGGTTTTCGACAAGTTCAAGGTGTTGACTACAATAAGATTTTCTCAACTGTAGCGATGCTTAAGTCTGTCCGAATCATGTTAGCAATTGCCACATTTTATGAAATCGGCAAATGGATGTCAAAACTACATTCTTTAATGGATTTATTAAAGAAGAGTTGTATATGATGCAACCAGAAGGTTTTGTCAATCCTAAAGGAGCTAACAAAATGTGCAAGCTCCAATGATCCATCAATGGACCGGTGCAAGCATCTCGGAGTTGGAATATACGCTTTGATGTGTTGATCAAAGCATATGATTTTATACATGACTTTTGGAAAGGCACGCATTTACAAGAAAGTGAGTGGGAGCACTACAGCCTTTTCGATAAAGTATATGTGAATGACATATTGTTGATCGGAAATAATGTAGAATTATTCGCAAAGCATAAAGGAGTGTTTGAAAGGAGTTTTTCAAAGAAGGACCTCGGTGAAGCTGCTTACATATTGAGCATCAAGATCTATAGAGATAGATCAAGACGCTTGATAAGTTTTTCAATGAATACATACCTTGACAAGATTTTGAAGTAGTTCAAAATGGAACAAATAAAGAAAGAGTTCTTACCTGTGTTACAAGGTGTGAGATTGAGTAAGACTCAAAACCCGACCACGGCAGAAGATAGAAAGAGAATGAAAGTCATTCCCTATGCATCAGCCATAGGTTCTATAAAGTATGTCATCATGTACCAGATCTATTGCATACCCTACCACTAAGCTTGGCAAGGGAGTGCAATAGTGATCTAGGAGTAGATCAATGGACAGCGGTCAAAATTATCCTTAGTAGAATAAGGATGTGTTTCTCGATTATGGAAGTTTAAAAGGTTCGTCGTAAAGGGTTACGTCGATGCAAGTTTTAAACACTAATCTAGATGACTCTGAGTCTCACTCTATATAAATATTGAAAGTGTGAGCATTTCGCTAGAGTAGCTCCGTTCAGAGCATTGTAGACATAGAAATTTGCAAAATACATACGGATCTGAATGTGGCGGAATCTGCTGACTAAACTTCTCTCACAAACAAAACATGATCACACCTTAGTACTCTTTGGGTGTTAATCACATAGCGATGTGAGCTAGATTACTGACTCTAGTAAACCCTTTGGGTGTTGGTCACATGTCGATGTGAACTATGGGTGTTAACCACATATAGATGTGAACTATTGATGTTAAATCACATGGCGATGTGAACTAGATTATTGACTCTAGTGCAAGTGGGAGACTGAAGGAAATATGCCCTAGAGGCAATAATAAAGTTATTATTTATTTCCTTATATCATGATAAATGTTTATTATTCATGCTAGAATTGTATTAACCGTAAACATAATACATGTGTGAATACATAGACAAACAGAGTGTCACTAGTATGCCTCTACTTGACTAGCTCGTTAATCAAAGATGGTTATGTTTCCTAACCATAGACATGAGTTGTCATTTGATTAACGGGATCACATCATTAGGAGAATGATCTGATTGACATGACCCATTCCGTTAGCCTAGCACTTGATCGCTTAGTATGTTGCTATTGCTTTCTTCATGACTTATACATGTTCCTGTAACTATGAGATTATGCAACTCCCGTTTACCGGAGGAACACTTTGGTGCTACCAAACGTCACAACGTAATCGGGTGATTATAAAGGAGTACTACAGGTGTCTCCAAAGGTACATGTTGGGTTGGCGATTTCGAGATTAGGTTTTGTCACTCCGATTGTCGGAGAGGTATCTCTGGGCCCTCTCGGTAATGCACATCACTATAAGCCTTGCAAGCAATGTAGCTAATGAGTTAGTTACGGAATGATGCATTACGTAACGAGTAAAGAGACTTGCCGGTGCCGGTAACGAGATTGAACTAGGTATTGGATACCGACGATCAAATCTCGGGCAAGTAACATACCGATGACAAAGGGAACAAAGTATGTTGTTATGCGGTTTGACCGTTAAAGATCTTCATAGTATTTGTAGGAGCCAATATGGGCATCCAGGTTCTGCTATTGGTTTTTGACCGAGAATAGTTCTAGGTCATGTCTACATAGTTCTCGAACCCGTAGGGTCCGCACGCTTAAGGTTTCGGCGATGCTTATATTATGAGTTTATGAGTTTTGATGTACCGAAGGAGTTCGGAGTCCCGGATGAGATCGGGGACATGACGAGGAGTCTCGAAATGGTCGAGACGTAAAGATCGATATATTGGACGACTATATTCGAGTTCGGAAAGGTTCCGAATGATTCGGTATTTTCGGAGTACCGAGAGTTACGGGAATTCGCCGGGGAGAAGTATTGGGCCTTATTGGGCCTGCGGGAAAGAGAGAGGGGCTGCCTAGGGCAGGCCGCGCTTCCCCATGGCCTAGTCCGAATTGACTAGGGAGGGGCCGCATCCCTCCTTCCTTCCCTTCTCTCTTCCCTTCCTTGTCTCCTACTCCTAATACATGGAAGGACTCCTAGTTGGACTAGGAAAGGGTGAATCCTACTCCCGGTGGGAGTAGGACTCCCCATGGCGCCCCTCCTAGGGCCGGGCCTCCTCCCTCCCTCCTTTATATACGGGGCAGGGGCACCTCATGAACACACAAGTTGATCCTTGAGATCGCTCCTTAGCCGCAGTGTGCGGTGCCCCCTCCACCATATTCCACCTCGGTCATATCGTAGCGGTGCTTAGGCGAAGCCCTGCCGGTGAAACATCAAGATCGTCACCACGCCGTCGTGCTGACGGAACTCCCTCTCCCCGGAGCTTTGCTGGATCGGAGCCCGAGGAGCGTCATCGAGCTGAACGTGTGCCAAGAACTCGGAGGCGCCGGAGTAACGGCGCTGGGATCGGCCGGATCGTGAGGAGAACGACGACTACTTCCTCTACGCCATCATCGACTCGGAGGTGCCGGAGTAACGACCTTTGGGATCGGCAGGATCGCGAGGAGAACGTCGACTACTTCCTCTACGCTGTGATCGCTTCCGCTTTGGTCTACGAGGGTACGTAGACAACACTCTCCCCTCTCGTTGCTATGCCATCACCATGGTCCTGTGTGTGCGTAGGAATTTTTTTGAAATTACTGCGTTCCCCAACACTTACCAGCCCCTGCATCAAGTTGCAAATATGAACAACCGATCTGGTATCAAATACCCAAGAGCTACTAGGTATGCCAGCAAGGTAAATGTCTATAACATATGCAACAAGTGCACCTTTGCCTGAAGCAGCATTCCCGGCCTTCTTGCCATGCTCTGCAAGCCACTTGCTACAGTTCCTCTTCCCATGACCAGTTTCCTTGCAATGGTAGCAAATGTTCTTCGAGTCCGGTCCAGACTTTGACGCAGCGGCGGAGGTTACCATCTCCGTGCCCTTTGCCTTAGCTTTCTTCTTAGACCAACTCTTTTTGAACTTAGCCGATTTCTGCACCATCAACACTTGATGCGTGCCTTTCTTAATATCCTGCTCTGCCACTTTGAGCATCCCATGCAATTCAGTGAGCTTCTTATCCATGTCGTGCATATGATAGTTCGAGATGAACGTCCCATAGCTTGGCGGAAGAGAACCCAGAACTGCATCTGTAGCCAGCTCATCCAAGAGCGGGAAGCCCATCCTATCCAAAGCTTGCTCATATCCGATCATCTTGATCACATGTGGGCTTAGTGGATCACCTTCCTTCAGCTTGCAATCCATCAAGGATCGCCAGACATTGAACCTTTCGGTCCTAGCCTGTGTCTAAAACATGCTCTTGAGACTCTCGATCATATCGTAAGCCTCAACATTTTCGAAATGCTGTTGCAAATCGGGCTCCATACAAGCCAAAGATCGACACCGATCTCCGCTGATTCATCAACGAGTTTCGTAGGCATTCTTAGCCGTGGCACTAGAATTATTAGCAGGTTCCTCCGAAGTGGATCCTCTAGAACATGTTCCTTTTATCATGCTTGAGAACAATTCTCAGATTTCTATACCGGTGGTAAAGTTTGTTCCATTCAGTTTATCCTTTTCCAGAATTGATTTCAATGCAAAGTTGGGTTGAGGAGGTGGTGCCATTGATCTACAACAGAAAATATGCAATCACTAAGCAATGTGTTTATGTAGAGTAATTCTAGCCTTAAACAGATAATACTCCCACTGAAGTTGGCATCCCTCCGCAAACTCTCAGTGATTCAGGATCCGACTAGCACATTCGACTAGTGAGCTTTAGCATCACTGCTAGACAACATGCCTATTCGGTAAGCAACTCCTTGCTAATCGTATCTCTATACGACTCCTGTCGGTCGGGAAGGTATCTCATACCCCGGCCCCCAACCTTCTTTGCCATAAGGCCCAAAATCGTTTTGATAGGCTTGTCAAGTTAACCTGATGCAGCGCATGTCCGTGTCCGACACGAACCCTTTAGTTCAAGGACATCCAGCAGCACCTCAATTTTATGAGCCCACTACTATACATACTTGACGTGCGAAGGTGCAACATCGGGGATGGCAATTCTCTCGATATTCATGAGGGATCTTTCTACCATTCTAACATGCATAGAAAACAAGAAGCATAACAATCACAAATAAACATATATTGTGAAATAGTATGGCTCCCTCATGGAAGTTCTTCCAGGTCGGCTCTGACTCCGATGACCATCTAGGAACTCCATCTTGTTTGTCAGGTCCGGACGCCAAGTCACCAACCTGATCTCTATTATCCAACTACTACAACTAGTAATGAATTTTACATAGAGTCACAAGTCGACACGCAGGTCGTTATACAATATAATGACATCACTTTGGCTCCTGCCGGCTGACAAACATGACACACATGCCATGTATATATTACACACATGCATCACATACACATGAGCCATACTATTCACATCAAACCCTGCAAAATAAAGTTATGCATAGAATCGCATTCTACCGGTTTGAGTGACCGTGTACGAAATACAAGGCACTACGCACACGGCGGTCCCATCTGACCGATCACGGATCACATCTGAACTCCAATCACACTGAATTCTCTGATCTGACCGATCTCATCGATCATCGCGAATCCTATTCGGATTTACGTTTCACTGTTAACCCCGATGGCGGATAACCAACCGGTAGGGGTAGATCGTGTCACGACCTCATCGATCCCGATTGACAGGAAACATAGCCTCATCGATCCCCATGTGCAGTTGATCTCATCAACCGTTCACACAGCCGATCTCATCAACGACAACAGATCTCATCTGTTACCTCCACATATCTAATATGCATACGATCTGGAACTAAATCCTATAGCAGAGGCTCTGATACCACTGTTGGGTTCTATAGTAGGGTGCGTCGACTGCAAATTAAAATTTCCTACGCGCAGAACAACCAAGAACATGCTACGGGAGATGGGTCACAGTTCATTACCACTAGACGCGCAGTGCCGTGCAGCGGAAGAAGAGTTGGGGCAGCACGTTCGCGTGGATCGTCTCCTCCTCGTCCGATATCCCTAGAGCGGCCGGTCGTCGGTTCCCACGTATAGGTTCGCCGGAGCGGCGCAAGTGCATCGCCTCTAACGGTATCCGCACATGCAGGAGGAACATCGTGCAGCAGACTGCTAGGTCCGATCACACAACTGGTGGCGAGCGGCGGTGTCTATTCGCTACACATGCAAACCCTAGTGACAGCGCCGAAGCGATCGATCACATGAGTGTGCTGCACCCCACTTTATATAGGCTTCCGTCGCGGGCTCAACACTTAGGCCTCGCACGGACCCTAAAAGCCCATAAGTCTACTCAGCCACAATCCGGATACAACTCGGATCACATCCAACAAGTGTTCCCGGATCGGACCTCGTAGGTTCCTTCCCTTAAGCGCGCGACCCCTTAGGTTCAAGCCGGCTTGGTTGCAGTTTGGATCACCTCCGAACTGCACAGTTGGTAGCGGCCTCTAGCAAGGCATGCCGAACACCAAGCAGACTATGAAGCTGGTTAGCAAACCTGTACATCACACTTCCATTCCTTTTGCCACACGATATACGTTGTCGAGCTCAAGGCGATTCTGTAATCCTTGTGCTAGCCCGACCTCTTTCTCATTCCTGTGATGCCGACCACTATCCGGATTATCTCATAATCCTTGTCGCATGGCCATGCTTATCCTGGTCGGATCACACGAGGGGCGCAGAGTATATCTGTCATGCCCAGGATGCGACCCTATCCTAAAGGAACTCGAAGGTCCCACCAAAGATAGAAGCGCATCTTGAAGATGCTTTTGCAAGGTGGATATCATTACATCAAACAATTACATAATAGTTGGGGATACATACATAAGGCATACAATGCCACACGAATACATCAACATCATACAAGAGATCAACATCCGACTACGGATGAAACATAAACATAAACTCAAAAAATATCCACCCGGCTAGCCCAGGCTGCCGACCAGGAACCTATCCCTCAATCGAAGAAGAAGTAGAAGAAGAACTCCAACACAGATAAACATCGCTCTCACGTCATGATCATCGCAAAACCTGTACCAAGAATCGGTGTTGTAGTAATCTGTGAGCCACGAGGACTCAAAGAATCCCATTACCATGGGTATCAAGACTAGCAAAGCTTTATGGGTAAGGAAGGGGTAAAGTGGTGAGGTTGCAGCAGCGACTAAGCATGTATGGTGGCTAGCTTACGAAACAAGAGCGAGAAGAGGAGCTAAGCAAGCGGTCATCAACTAGTAATGATCAAGAAGTGATCCTGAACTCCTACTTACGTCAGACATAACCCAAAAACCGTGTTCTCCTCTCGATCAACCCCGAAAAGAGACACTCACGGTTACGCACACGGTTGGTGTATGTTAGAAGAGTTTATTTCAAGTTTACTACAACCGGACATTAACAAATTCCCATATGCCACATAACCGCGGGCACGGCTTTCGAAAGTTCAAACCCTGCAGGGGTGTCCCAACTTAGCCCATTATAAGCTCTCGCGATCAACGAAGGATATTCCTTCTCCCGGGAAGACCCGATCAGTCTCGGAATCCCGTTTACAAGACATTTCGACAATGGTAAAACAAGACCAGCAAGACCTCCGGCGTGCCGACACCCTGATAGTAGCCGCGCGTATCTCGTCTCAGGCCATGACTGGATGAGCAGTCCGTACAATTAAAACCAGGCCTTGAGTTTCCTCGAGGAGGCGCTGCAAGGGGCTCTAGTTCGGACCAACACTTAGACAAGCATTGGCCCGGGGGGGGGGGGGGGCTAAAATAAAGATGACCCTCGGGATGTGCGACTCCCAAGGGAAAAGGTAATAGGCTGAGGCAAATGTAAAACCAAGGTTGGGCCTTGCTGGGGAGTTTTATTCAAAGCGAACTATCAAGGGGGTCCCATACATCACCCAACCGCGTTAGGGACGCAAAATCCGGGAACATAATGCCAATATGACGGAAACTAGGGCGGCAAGAGTGGAACAAAACACCAGGCATAAGGCCGAGCATTCCACCCTTTACCAAGTATATAGATGCATTAATAATATAAGAGATATTGTGATATCCCAACATAAACATAAACCAACATGGAGCAATCTTCATCATCACCTGCAACTAGCAACGCTATAAGAGGGGCTGAGCAAAAGCGGTAACATAGCCAAACAACGGTTTGCTAGGAAGGGTGACAAAGGTTAGAGGTTCATGGCAATTTGGGAGGCTTGAACAACAAGTGATAGGTAGCGCAACATAGCGATAGAACGAAGCAACTAGCATAGCAATGATAGTAATGAGATCTAAGGTGACGGTCATCTTGCCTGAAATCCCGCTAGGAAGAAGAACGAGTCCATGAAGAAGACGAACGGGAGTAGTCGAACGAATCCTGACAATCGCAACATTACCGGAACTATCAAGAAGAAGCAATACCGGAAAGAAGCAAACAACATAGTAAACAACCATCACATAAACATGGCATGATGCACAACCAAGTATGATGCATGTCCGGTTTAGATATGCATGGCATGGCAAAGTGCAACAAACAATACTACAAGTTAAGTGGAGCTCAATATGCAACGAGTTGCATATAAACGAAATACCACATTGACATATTTAGTTTAATCCCGTTTAAGCTACCAAACAATGTTAAATGTTGTTAAACATGGCAAGGGGTGAAGCATAAGTAAACTATCTATTCAGGCAAGTTTAAATGAGGCCGGAAATAAGAAACAACAATTCTGGAAAATCCTCATGAGCAATATTTTAGATTCGGTACTGTTCTGCCCTAAACCATATTTTATTGGTGTTAAACAGGAAAATAAAATGCACCATGTTAAACTAGGCATTTTTCCACCCCATTTACATATAAAGAACAATTAAAACCGAGCTACGGTTATTTAGTTATGAAATAAACCATTTTAGCATGGCATTTAAGAAAATTTAAACAAACAACATTTTAAACATATTTAACATGGATGAAAGTGGCAAATTATTAATCTACACAAAATTCTAAGCATTTTACATATATAAATCATTTTAAACTGATGCACGGTTCATGAGTTATTATATGCATGATGCTTAGGGGTTTTTCTGCAACTCTGTAATTTACTAGATAAATAGCAAAATCGCTGAACTGAAAAAGAACAAGATATGGGCCGCATATGCTGGGCCAACAGCGTACAGGAGAGGGACTGGAGGGGCTGATCACCATGGGCCAAGCCCAGACGGTGGAGAGGCCAAGGCAGGCCGACGGATTTGGCGAAGAGGAGCTGGGCCTTGGCGACGCGGAAAGCAGAGGAGGCCGAGGCGCCATGGCAGTGGAACGACAACAGCGGTGGAGCTTGGGGCACCGGAGGAAGGAGGTCGGGCGGGGCCCGAGGGCACAGGGCGTCGGGGTGGCTGGATCCCGGTCGCGGGAGGTCGCCGGGGTCACGTTCCCTGCCGGATCGAAGCAGGGGTGGGCCGGCGGACTTGGAGCTCCATGGCGCGGGGCTGCTGCTGCAACGCACAGAGAGAGAGATGAGAAGAGAGAACCGGAGGAAAGAGAGAAAGGAAACCAGGGCGGTGCTCATCTTAGACGACGACGGTGGAGGTGCTCGGGGTTCGGGGATGGATGAGCTACTCCTGCTGCCGGTGGCAGGGAAAGGGCGGAGGAGACGCGTGAGCTCTGCTGGCCTTCAGGAAGAACAAGAGGAGGTGCGGGGGAGCTCGGCTCCATGGAGAAGCTCGAAGTAGATGATCGAGGGGCGCGATTCCGATGGAGCTCGAGGGTGAGGGCGGCGCTCGGGGTTGGCTGTAGTTGGAGGGGGGGTGGATCTGAGATGGATGGGACAGAGAGGATCGGGCGATGCTGTGGTTGGTGGGCGGCTAAAGACGAGGTGGTTTTTTGGATTGGGGGGGGGGGGAAGAACCCGAGGTGGGAGGAGACAAGAGGAGTGGCGGCGGCGACTAGGAGGATCCCTAGAAAATTGGGTTTGGTCTAGAAATGGACTAGGGTCTATATATATAGCAAGTGGTTTAGGTTAGGGGTATTTAGTCCCTCCGATCGAAATCAAACGGCCGAGAATAAATAGGTTAGGGAGTCCAAATAAGAAAATGGAGATTTTTTATAGACGTTTGGGGATGATCCGGATCCATCGGTAACGACAGCCTGGGTCGGGTTTGGGGAAGTTTTTGGACGCGCGTGAGGGTTTGACAGAAGGCCACGAAAACAAGGGGGTTTGATGGGCTCAGAGACAAGAGAGAAGAGAGTGGCCTGGTTGATTTGAGAAGAGATCAACAGAGACAAAGTCGAAGCGGCAACTATGAACGACCATGAGTTTTATGAAAACATGCAGATGCAATGCGCATGATGCTATGTGATGAGATGCATGACATGAACACAATGCAAAACAACAGACAAAACCCAACCATGGAGGAAATAACATATCGCATCTCTGGCAAAGGCAAGAGTTGGAGTTACGAATATGGAAAGTTGTATCCGGGGCGTTATAACACTCCACCACTATGAGAGGATCTCGTCCCGAGATCTAGGATGGCACCGGAGGGAAAAGAAAGAGGAAGATAAGAGGTAAAACTAAGTTGCTTCTTCGACAAATGAGTGAAACCACGAACCTTGAGAGGTTGAACAAATTTGAAAGAAAGAAAACAATGAAGATGAACGAGATTGTAAACATCTCGTTAAGAAGAGGAGCAAGAAAAACAACGAGAACCAATAGTTCAAGGGACAAGATAGATTTTGAAGCCACAACGGTTAAAATTAGCTGGACAAGGAATAAGAATGAAGACTTCGGGCAACACTCCGGTTGAAAAGAGACGCAAGACTTGATAAGATAAAAATAACTTGGATAGAGGACACAACACTCCAGTTAAATGGATAAGCATGAAAAGAACACGATCCTCACAATTCGAGATGATGAGTGAAGAGAGCAACATCACAATGCCTCCGGAAGAAAGAGTAGAAGATAGATCATTGGAATAACAGAATGGAGAAGAAAATGACATCTTCTGCCACAAATGAACTTGAAAAGTATCCTTGCAAAGAAGAATTGAACGGAGTTGTTGAAAATCAACAACGAAAAGCACAAGCTTGTTATGGGCTTATGGCAAACATCTCAAAATGATGAGGTGACAACCCGCCACTAATGTAAACAATTGATTGGTTGAGATCAATGAAGATAAGAGAAACTTCTTCACCGAGATGAGAAGGAGAAAATTGGATCATTGATAAGCACCACAAATAGCTACATTCCTTAGGGAAGGCTGTAGGTGAAATATGACCCAATATAACTCCAACAAAAGGATTGATTGGTTGAAAAGATCTCTTGAACGGAAAGAAAATGATGGATTTAAAATACCTCATTCTTGACAACATATGAATCATGAAACATGAAGGAAATTGTCAAGAGTGACATAACACCACCTCAAAAGATAAGGTAGAAAGAATTACACTCCGGAATGCAAGATGAAGAATGCTTGAACTCCTCAAAACAAAACATGTGTTGAGCATCATGTTTATTTTTAGAGTATAGCTTGGCGGGTCATAACTTCAAGAGAAATCTTGAAGAACAAATCGAGAATGAAAGGAATCCTTGACAAACCATCATGTAGAGCCTCCATGAAGAACTCCGGTAATAGAAGGATGATGAAAAGAAAGAGAAGTTGAAAACACAAGATGAAGCCTTGCAATTATTTAGATGGAGCTTCGCGATTATATAACCGAGAGAACTTGGAACTCCGGAAAGAAAAGATGAACATCTTAGAACCGATAATTTATTCCTCATGAACAAACTGTAAAGGAAAGGATTAATCACTTGGATGAAACAAGAATAAGAATTATGTTATGTGTATCCTTCACCAATTTAAATTGATGAGAAGCAACGAATTTGGCATACTACTTATTCTCGTAGAAAGGATTAAGATAGATATGGCGCAAACTTGAGAAGGTATTGATGGAACCACCGGTGGAATTGAAAAGAACGAATGAATTGATACAATAATCAAGGAAAAGAAATATTGAACGAACCACCGTAAGAATTGAAAATGAATGTAGCAAAGGCACAATTCACCGGGAAGAATTGGAAAACGAATGAAGATGCTTGAGAGAATTTAGATACAAGAGAATGAAGAGATCATGAACTGGTTAGAGGATATTTGAACGATTCACTGGTAAGATTTGGAGAATGGTAGGTACACGCTGAGAATGAAGAATTATGAAATGATGGCCTTCGGAGGAAAGAAATGGAAACAACTCATGACATGCTCCGGATGGGTGAAAATAATTCTCACAATCGAAAACAATTATGAGAGGATGGCATCAAACTTGAACTACGCATCTTTGGAAGAACGGGTAAGGATTTAAGAGGAACTCTTCTTCGTTCTTCACATGCTGAGAATGACGAGGAGAAACACCACCAAATTGTTGAGAAACTCCGTATGATTAAAAGAGGAAAGGTTGAGCCAGAGATGAAAAGAATTTGAAAGCGGCCTAGGAGAAGGCATGTGACTGATGAAAATTCATTCTTACGTCAAACTTGAAAAGAATTTGAGAATAACTTCGGGATAATTAGAAGAGTCAGGTAAGATCCTGGGAAAAGACCTGTGGGTTAGGGCCCACTCGAAAGAAACATCGTTGAAGGATTGCTTGAAATAAAGATTGTACCGGTAGAATTAAATGGCTTGAATGAGATAACAACCTCAAAATAATTTGAACGGATCTGGAATGAAAAGACGAGCCTTCTGAGATATCTTCAACACTCCAGAACAAATGAATAGCAAGAAGTGAATGATTAAGAGGTGCATCGGCAAGAGAAAGCATTTGCAACAAGGGAAGGAATATGATCAACACTGAAAGCTTGAGTTAAATCCACCAGAAAAGAATACGAGAATGAAGAATGATGAACTTGGAACTGTTGAGCATCTTCATGGGAAATCCCCGGATAAGAACATTGATTGAAAAGAGTGAAGAGACTTCACATGAATAAATGGCTACTTGATTAAAATATATAAGTCCTTGCAGAAAAAGGGTGGGAGGGCGGGAAAACAAAGACAACTTGGGACGGATGAAACAAACACCATTAAGAAAACTTAGAGTTGATATTGCGGATGTTGAAAATGATCGGATCCACTTGAAGAGAAGCATGCCGGTTTGGAAAAGAATTGACATGACAATCTCGATAAACAAGAAGGATTAGCACTCTCATAGAAATATGAGAACACCGCTTGAAAGGTATGGAATCAACACTTGACATTGAAGCAACTCGAATACCACAAATAAAACAAAACAAAGGATTTGGCTTGCAGAATAAGCCGAACAAATACATATGATAGAGATTTACCCAATCCCATATCATACATCCGTCGGAAAGATTTTCTAGGATCTACTTGAATTCCCACCTATAAACTCCAGTAACTTTCTGGTTATGCAATCTGGTGTTGGGGATACAGGGGACACAAAATATATCACCCAAACTAACAATACCTAGATCCAGCTGTATCCATCCTTCAACACATAACCAAGAAAACTCCAGAAATCGTGAACCTCAACCTTCGAAAAGCATCCGTTATACAAGCTATGGCAATACTCCCGAACTCCCCAGTACTGGGTGGCATCGAGGTTATCTCACCAACAACTGCATAAAAGAGATTATTTATGTCCGCAAAACTCGTATTCCAGAATCAAGAACGATAAAATTGTGACGACAACACCTCGGAGCTCAACTCCCCGGGACACTGCCACAACCCCTAAATGTCAGGAGGCACCAAGAACAATGTTCTCGTCACAAGACTATCGGAACGATCCCAAGATACCCGCGTGATCCTAAAAAAATTCGTGAAATTTGAGGAGAGGAAAGACAAAACATCTACGTCGGGAGGCCTCACCAGAGCGATTTAAGGGACTGAGGAGTAAAAAGAATCCTACTCTCCAATATATATAATACTAAGACTCAAAATAGTTTTCTTCTAGACTCAACAACGGCCAACAATCAAGGGGGCTCCTATGGTCGGAACCTGGCTCTGATACCAACTTGTCACGCCCAAGATGTGACCCTATCCTAAAGGAACTCGAAGGTCCCACCAAGGATAGAAGCGCATCTTGAAGACGCTTTTGCAAGGTGGATATCATTACATCAAACCATTACATAATAGTTGGGGATACATACATAAGGCATACAATGCCACACGAATACATCAACATCATACAAGAGATCAACATCCGACTACGGATGAAACATAAACAGAAACTCAAACAATATCCACCCTGCTAGCCTGCATCGCCGACCAGGAACCTATCCCTTAATCGAAGAAGAAGTAGAAGAAGAACTCCAACACAGATAAACATCGCTCTCACGTCATGATCATCGCAAAACCTGTACCTGCAACTGGTGTTGTAGTAATCTGTGAGCCACGAGGACTCAACAATCCCATTACCATGGGTATCAAGACTAGCAAAGCTTTATGGGTAAGGAAGGGGTAAAGTTGTGAGGTTGCAGCAGCGACTAAGCATGTATGGTGGCTAGCTTACGAAACAAGAGCGAGAAGAGGAGCTAAGCAAGCGGTCGTCAACTAGTAATGATCAAGACGTGATCCTGAACTCCTACTTACGTCAGACATAACCCAGAAACCGTGTTCTCCTCTCGATCAACCCCGAAAAGAGACACTCACTTACGCACACGGTTGGTGTATTTTAGAAGAGTTTACTTCAAGTTTACTACAAACGACATTAACAAATTCCCATCTCGCCACATAACCGCTGCACGGCTTTCAAAAGTTCAAACCCTGCAGGGGTGTCCCAACTTAGCCCATTATAAGCTCTCGCGATCAACGAAGGATATTCCTTCTCCCGGGAAGACCCGATCAGTCTCGGAATCCCGTTTACAAGACATTTCGACAATGGTAAAACAAGACCAGCAAGACCTCCCGACGTGCCGACACCCTGATAGTAGCCGCGCATATCTCGTCTCAGGCCATGATCGGATGAGCAGTCCGTACAACTAAAACCAGGCCTCGAGTTTCCCCGAGGAGGCGCTGTAAGGGGCTCTAGTTCGGACCAACAATTAGACAAGCATTAGCCCCCGGGGGGGGGGGGGGGGGGGCTAAAATAAAGATGACCCTCGGGATGCGCGACTCCCAAGGGAAAAGGTAATAGGTTGAGGCAAATGTAAAACCAAGGTTGGGCCTTGCTGGAGGAGTTTTATTCAAAGCGAACTGTCAAGGGGGTCCCATAAATTACCCAACCACGTTAGGGACGCAAAATCCGGGAACATAATACCGATATGACGGAAACTAGGGCGGCAAGAGTGGAACAAAAAACCAGGCATAAGGCCGAGCCTTCCACCCTTTACCAAGTATATAGATGCATTAATAATATTAGAGATATTGTGATATCCCAACATAAACATAAACCAACATGGAGCAATCTTCATCTTCACCTGCAACTAGCAACACTATAAGATGGGCTGAGCAAAAGCGGTAACATAGCCAAACAACGGTTTGCTAGGAAGGGTGACAAAGGTTAGAGGTTCATGGCAATTTGGGAGGCTTGAACAACAAGTGATAGGTAGCGCAACATAGCGATAGAACGAAGCAACTAGCATAGCAATGATAGTAATGAGATCCAAGGTGACGGTCATCTTGCCTAAAATCCCGCTAGGAAGAAGAACGAGTCCATGAAGAAGACGAACGGGAGTAGTCGAACGAATCCTCACAATCGCAACATTACCGGAACTATCAAGAAGAAGCAATACCGGAAAGAAGCAAACAACATAGTAAACAACCATCACATAAACATGGCATGATGCACAACCAAGTATGATGCATGTCCGGTTTAGATAGGCATGGCATGGCAAAGTGCAACAAACAATACTACAAGTTAAGTGGAGCTCAATATGCAACGAGTTGCATATCGACGAAACACCACATTGACATATTTAGTTTAATCCTGTTTAGGCTACCAAACAATGTTAAATGTTGTTATACATGGCAAGGGGTGAAGCATAAGTAAACTATCTATTTAGGCAAGTTTAAATGAGGCCGGAAATAAGAAACAACAATTCTGGAAAATCCTCTTGAGCAATATTTTAGATTCGGTACTGTTCTGCCCTAAACCATACTTTATTGGTGTTAAACAGGAAAATAAACTGCTCCATGTTAAACTAGGCATTTTTCCACCCCATTTACATTTAAAGAACAATTAAAACCGTGCTACGGTTATTTAGTTATGAAATAAACCATTTTAGCATGGCATTTAAGCAAATTTAAACAAACAACATTTTAAACATATTTAACATGGATGAAAGTGGCAAATTATTAATCTACACAAAATTCTAAGCATTTTACATATATAAATCATTTTAAACCGATGCACGGTTCATGAGTTATTATATGCATGATGCTTAGGGGTTTTTCTGCAACTCTGTAATTTACTAGATAAATAGCAAAATTGCCGAACTGAAAAAGAACAAGATATGAGCCGCATCTGCTGGGCCAACAACGTACATGAGAGGGGCTGGAGGGGCTGCTCACCATGGGCCAAGCCCAGACGGTGGAGAAGCCAAGGCAGGCCGACGGATCTGGTGAAGAGGAGCTGGGCCTTGGCGACGCGGAAAGCAGAGGAGGCCGAGGCGCCATGGCAGTGGAACGACAGTGGCGGTGGAGCTTGGGGCACCGGAGGAAGGAGGTCTAGCGGGGCCCGAGGGCACAGGGCGTCGGGGTGGCTGGATCCCGGTCGCGGGAGGTCGCCGGGGTCACGTTCCCTGTCGGATCGAAGCAGGGGTGGGCCGGCGGACTTGGAGCTCCATGGCGCGAGGCTGCTGCTGCAATGCACAGAGAGAGAGAGAGAGAGAGAGAGAGAGAGAGAGAGAGAGAGAGAGATGAGAAGAGCGAACCGGAGGAAAGAGAGAAAGGGAACCAGGGCGGCGCTCATCTTAGACGACGACGGTGGAGGTGCTCGGGGTTCGGGGATGCATGAGCTGCTCCTGCTCCCGGTGGCAGGGACGAGGCGGAGGAGACGCGTGAGCTCTGCTGGCCTTCGGGAACAACAAGAGGAGGTGCGGGGGAGCTCGGTTCCATGGAGAAGCTCGAAGCAGAGGATCGAGGGGCGCGATTCCGGTGGAGCTCGAGGGTGAGGGCGGCGCTCGGGGTTGGCTGCGGTTGGAGGGGGGTGGATCTGGGATGGATGGGACAGAGAGGATCGGGCGATGCTGTGGTTGGTGGGCGGCTAAAGATGAGGTGGATTTTTGGATTGGGGGGGAAGAACCCGAGGTGGGAGGAGACAAGAGGAGTGGCGACGGCTAGGAGGATCCGTAGAAAATAGGGTTTGGTCTAGAAATGGACTAGGGTCTATATATATAGCAAGTGGTTTAGGTTAGGGGTATTTAGTCCCTCCGATCGAAATCAAACGGCCGAGAATAAACGTTTGGGGATGATCCGGATCCATCGGTAACGACAGCTTGGGTCGGGTTCAGGGAAGTTTTCGGACGCGCGCGAGGGTTTGACAGAAGGCCACGAAAACAAGGGGGTTTGATGGGCTTAGAGACGAGAGAGAAGAGAGTGGCCCGGTTGATTTGAGAAGAGATCAACAGAGACAAAGTCAAAGCGGCAACTATGAACGACCACGAGTTTTATGAAAACATGCAGATGCAATGCGCATGATGCTATGCGATGAGATGCATGACATGAACACAATGCAAAACAACAGACAAAACCCAACCACGGAGGAAATAACATATCGCATCTCCGGAAAAGGCAAGAGTTGGAGTTACGAATATGGAAAGTTGTATCCGGGGCGTTACAATATCTCTCCTGATCGGAGGGGCAAATCCCATCTTGCTCGACCATGTCTCGCAGCATGGGTCTGGACAAGCCTGTAACCTACCTTTGTAACTACCCAGTCACAGAGTAGCGTTTGGTCGGCCCAAAGCAAGTCTGTCACCATCCCGAGTACATGCGCCAGCTCAGGTCTTAGGACATAGAACATATGTTGCACTAGAGACTCACAGATGACATATCACTGCGTCTCATAGTTGGGTCTGTCCGACTCGGACCTTATCTCGACTCGGATCTGACTACGTCGAATTCGACCAGATCCTTCCAAGTCCATATTATCCGGTTAGCATCCAATGCTCCATGGCTAGTGAGACCAAGTCATCGACCGTGTCATATGCTAGTCTAGTCGGCTGCGCGTCCACACAGCCCTTTCGACTAGGGACCTTTTAGGACAGTCATCATACAATGCATAGTCCCACAAACAAGTCACGTACTTGCTGATACACATCATTGATAATGTCCTAGGACTATCTTTGTTCATAAACACATAGGAAATATTATCATACATGATTGCCTCTAGGGCATATCTCCAACAATATATATGTTACTCAAATGCTATTACCCAAGTTCATAAATTTTCATGGAAAGTATTAATATCGTACACAGTTCATTGAGTTTAAGTGTGAGCCCGATGTCCAGAAGGCATTTGCATATTAACTGTCCACATTGCAAATTCACACACATGTTCACATAAGGAAACGTATGTGTAACATACTAATCATCGCACACAAGTACTCGCAAACGCATTGTGTGCTATACTCCTAGCCACCGCAAGAAACTAGTTTGCATTTTTCAAAGTTTTTTGTATACACAGAATCACACACGAAGTAACTGTATTGACCATCTGTGTTCTAATTTCTCATCGTAAACAGTTCATCCGAGTCGGCTGTTTGCCACGTATCACACACATCTTGTTTACACGCCTCGTTTGTGTTCTTTTGGCTCATCGCAAACAGTTCATCCATGTGAACTTTATGCTGCATATCACACACATCTTGTTAAGTTGAACCGTTTCTGTTGTGTGCCCTAATCGAAAAATGTCAGTGTACAAAAGTAGGGGCTCTGCTTTTGACCCCTTTACTTGTGCACGGGCAGTTAGAGCCTCCCGCCACGACCACGCATAGACATGGCAGGAAAGGAGTGCTGGAGAGGAGCCAAAGCCATGAAGACAAATGAAGCAGCGACAAGGACCAAGGACACAAGGATCGGATGGGCAAAGCAGGTTCTCCCGACAAGGACCCTTGCTAGAGCAGCCTCAGCCGCCCCGGCAAGACCCTTGCCGGGGCGGCCCGCCCGCGCCAGCCGAGCGAGCCACCCTTGAGCTCACCGATGCTCACACAAATCCATTGGGACAGGGCTCGGGATGCACATCCGTGGTGGCATGCAGATCTTTGTGAAGACATAGGATGCTCAAGATCAAATGAGAATAAGAAGGCAACCATCCTCACCAAAGAAACCCACATGACCCCCGGCAAGACCCTTGTCGGGGAGGCCAGTGCACCACGACAAGACCCTTGCCGGGCCACCCGGCAAGACTCTTGCCGGGGAGGCCAGCGTGCCACCGCGAGACCATTGCCGGGCCACCCGGCAAGACTCTTGCCGGGCCACCCGACAAGGCCCTCGCCAAAGCGCACCAGCTGGACCACTGCCAGGCCCGCCCCAGATAAGTCTTCGCCACCGTTCGCATGTGGCTGCCGACCCAACCAGCTGGGCAGGCACCTGCGTGGCGGTGTGCAATCCTTCATGGAGGCTCCACCACCGCACCACCTCAGCTGCCTGCCTGCCTACATCGCACCGCATGTGTCGCTGGCTAGGGCATGTATCGAGGCAAGGAGGAGCTGTGACGGATGGGACGGGCCTCGCCCCCGTCCCCAATAAAGCGAAGGGACACCTAAGCCCTGCATTAAATGCGTCTTGTCCTGTAATACTAGCGATAGACTCACAATACTGTAGCACTTTCCACCTCCTGTGTGCTACTGTGGAAGCCCCTTTCGCCTATAAAAGGAGGCCCATGGCGCACAGAGAGAGGATTCGGCTCTTTGGAACCTCGCAGCACCTAGAGCTAGTTCGAGAGCTCAAGAACACTAAATACATCCACCAAAGCAGGACTAGGGTTTTACACACCTTCGCGGCCCGAACCTGGGTAAAATCCCTTTGTGTAGTCTGCTGGTCCCGCTCTTCTCACGATCCCCGCGCCCCGCAACCGTAGAAGGGATTCTAGTGATCCCATAGGTGTCATTTCCCACCGACATCTTTGGCGCGCCAGGTAGGGGCGGCGGAATTGTGAGAATCTGGTCCAGCAGTTGACTTAGCTGTTCTGCATCGCCATGGCTCCTATGAAGAAGGCGACCACGGCGATCGGTTCGTCCGGAACCGGGTTGGTACCGGCGGCGGGCCAGTCGCGGAGAGGACCCGTGGCGCGGCCCGCGAACATCCACATCGCCCTGATGGTCCGGACCTGGCGAGCGGCGTCGTTCGTGCGTCGGGCGACAAGCCACCAGTCGCGGGCTCCGGAGACAGAGTCGAGCCCCCCGCAGGCGACGCGGGGCCCTCCAGGCGGCGGCACAGCGATCTCCAAAACGCCAACACCGGCACCCACGGCGCGCTCCTCTCAGGTTGTGCGTGATGGGCAGCGTCACCCTGCTGGTGACCCTGCGCGCCGCCCTGGGAAGAGTCTCGTGCGTCCGTCACACGAAGGAGAGGGCCAGCATGCGCGCCGAGGTACTGATGGAGGTGGCAAACGACTGCGGAGCTGCGACGCGGCTCCTTCTAACATGGTTAGGAGTGGAGGCGCATCGCGGTCCATCCAGCTCTCACCGCCACCCACGCCAGCGGAAGCCCTAGTGCGCGCAGCTGCTCCTCAATTTTTCTCCCGCCGCGGAGAAGCTCGACGAATGGAGGGCCACCATCCGGAGCCTCGTCGGCATCGCCAACGATGACAGGCTGCGGCCGGCGGAAACCGTCGGCCATCGCTCCGCCGGGCTGCCACCTGCTAGCGGAGGCCACGCCGGAGGCGACGCGGCCACGGTGTACTCCCCACATCCATCCCGACCGCCCAGGGCCTCGGCCCGTCACGGCGGCGCTCGTGATGATATCTCCATCGCGTCGTCCGACCCACGGACCAACCGCGGTCAGCGCCAAGTCCTTTGGGAGCGGGCTCACAAGGACGCTCGAACTATAATTGAGCACCACGTGACGCGCGCCACCAGTCGGACAGGCGGGCATGGCCCGCTACAGACCACCCAGCGCCGGGAAGCTACGGTGGCCTACCTTATGAGGTGGGTTGTCCGGCCTTCACCCGTGAGTTGCGGCAGTTCCAGTGGCCCTCCCACCGTACATTCAAACCCGACATTGGCGAGAAGTGAAACGGCAAGACTCACCCGTCAGAGTTCCTCAGCATCTACACCATCGTGATGCAAGCTGCCGGGGCCCGCGACAACAAGGTGCTTGCCAACTACTTCCCGTTGGCACTCAAGCCTAATGTTATGTCATGGTTGATGCACTTGCCGGTGGATTCCGTCCCTTCTTGGGCGGATCTATGCCATGAGTTTTTTGGTGCCTTTACCGGAGGTCACCAAGCTCATGGCCAGGCGAGTGAATTACACATCATCCCCCAGAAGGAAGGAGAAAACCTGTGCAAGTACATCCAAAGGTTCAGCCGGGTGCAGTACAACATCCCCGATGTTCATCCCGCTGCTGTGATCAGTGCGTTCCATCAGAACGTTTGCAATCGCAAGATGCGTGAAGAGCTGGCGATGAACAAGGTTAAGGATGTGGCCGAGCTCTATGTTCTGGCCGATCCGTGTGCTCGTGCCGAGGAAGGAAGGAAGTACCCCGGCGAAGATGCCGGTGCGGAAACCGACTCCACTGGCGATACCGCCGCCCCAGCAAAGAAAGATTGACGCCGTAATAGGAAGTGCAAGGGCAAGGCCGTGCTTGCCGTTGAGGGGTCCGACGGCACCGGTACCACCAAGAAGACCAAGGCGAGCGACCCCGGCAAGGAGATTGCCGGGTGTGACGCTTGTCGGGCCTTGGCGGTTGCCGACAAGCCAGGAAGCTCCGACAAGCAGTACTGCAAGATCCACCGCACCAAGGGCCACGATCTCCAAAACTGCCGGAAGGTAGAGCTGCTCGCCGAGAAGCAGAAAGCCGAGTATGAGCGGTGGGACAAGGAGAAAGGCCCAGACGGTGCCGAAGGATCCGACAAGAAACGTGGCAGCCAAGGAGGTCGCCGCGGCAAGGAGAGTCAGCAAGAGAGGCCCGCCCGGGGCCACGACAAGAAGCAGGAAGACGATGATCATGACGAGGACGACGAGTCCGGTGACCACGAGTTTCAGAAAGCCACAGAGGCCATGTGCGTCGATGGCGGCGCCTCGCTGCACACATCCCACCGCCAACTCAAGAAGTGGGCGCGTGAGATCACAGCAGTGGAGCCATCGTTTGACGGACGGAAGCCGCTGAAATGGTCCAGCACGCCCATCATTTTCGACACCGAGGACCACCCTGACCGCACCACTGCGGTCGGGTGCTTGCCATTGTTGGTTTCATCGACAATCTGCAACCTCAAGGTGACAAAGATGTTGGTTGACGGCGGGGCCGGCCTGAACTTGATCTCGCCCATTGTGGTTAGAAGGCTGCAGATCCCTGATGGAGACCTTGAGGAGATGGGTACGTTCCAAGGGGTTAACCCGGGGAGGAGCCAACCAAAGGGAAAGATCACGCTACGCATGACATTCGAAGCGAGCTGAACCATAGGACGGAGAGGATTGTTTTTGATGTAGCCGAGATCCCCTTGCCTTACAACAGGATCCTCGGCCGCCCGGCACTGGCCAAGTTCATGGCGGCTTCACACTACGCCTACAACATGTCAAGATGCCCGGGCCGATGAACATCATCACCGTCCCCTCCGACAAGAAAAATGCATTGATCTGCGCTGACCAACTCTACCGGAAGCGATTCGTGCAGCTGCCGCTAAGGTACCTGCTCCTGCCGACGGAGCCCTCGGGAAGAAGACCGGCGAGACTCCTAGCACCCACTCCGGCAAGCGCACCTCTTCGGGGTGTTGCGCTCCTGTTGAGGACGTGCCAGAGAGCTCCGCCGGCAAGAGAAAGGAGTCCAGAGCCACACCACCGGAGACCAAGAAGGTGCCTGTCAAGGAGGACGGTACAGGGGGAGTTTTTACCATAAGCTCCACCCTCGATGACAAAAAGGAAAGTGAGCTCATTGCCTTCCTGCGGGCGAATGTCGATGTGTTTGCATGGCAAGCCTCCGACATCCCTGGCGTTCCCAGGGAGGTGATTGAGCACCACCTTGCTGTCTGTCCTCATGCGCGGCCCGCCAAGCAGAAGGTCAGGAGCAAGCTCTGGAGAGGCAGGAGTTCATCACGGAGGAAATCAGAAAGCTAGAGGCGGCAGGCTTGGTGAGAGGAGTACTCCACCCAACGTGGTTGGCCAATCTGGTAGCGGTGCGCAAGGCAAATGGGAAATGGAGGCTGTGTATTTATTACATAGACATCAATAAGGCCTGCCCAAAGGATCCTTTCCCGTTGCCGCGCATCGACCAAATTGTTGACTCCACGGCTGGGTGTGACCTCTTATCGTTCATGGACGCCTACTCAGGATACCACCAGATCTTCATGACGAAGGAAGACGAGGAAAATACAGCATTCATCACCCCATGTGGTACGTATTGCTTTTTTACGGATGCCTTTCGGGTTGAAGAGTGCTGGCTCGACCTTTGCAAGAGCAGTCCAAATTGGTTTTGAGCCCATACATAGAAATATGGAAGCTTATATGGATGACATAGTGGTCAAAACCAAGGACAAAGCAACGCTTGCAAGATCTGGAGGAAACATTTGGGAACCTGCGCAAGATCAGCCTCAAATTGAACCCTGAGAAGTGTGTCTTCGGCGTCCCGTCCGGCAAGCTTCTCGGGTTCTTTGTATCCCAGCGCGGGATTGAAGCAAACCCAGATAAGATCAAGGCTATCAAGCAGATTGAGGCACCCAAATGGATCAAGGACGTGCGTCGGCTCACTGGCTACGTTGCTGCCATGAGCCGGTTCATCTCCAAGTACGCGGAGCGTGCCCTTCCTTTTTTCAAGATCTTAAAGAAAGCAGGGCCGATGGAGTGGACCCCAGAGGCCGAGGCAGCACTGCAAGATTTGAAGAAATACATCTCCTCTACCCTAGTGCTGGTTGCCCCCAGACCACAAGAACCGTTGCTGCTTTATCTAGCGGCAACGAACCAGGTGGTTAGTGCCGCACTAGTGGCGCAGAGAGAGGTTCATGAGGAGACAGCAGCAGTGGCAGAGTCGATGGTTGGCGGGCCGGAACCCTTCCCGGCAGGGCTCAACCCCGGCAAGGCTGAGCCCTCGGCAAGGTTCGGCCCCGACAAGATCGGGTGCCCGTCTTGGCGACGGACCTCTGCGACCGTGTGAAGAAGCGCAGAAGAAGAAAATGGTGCAGCACCCAGTTTACTTGCCGGCTCCCTTTGCGAGGGCTAGGTCGAGGTACTCAGGTGTGCAAAAGCTGCTCTTCGGCCTCCTTATGGCTTCGAGGAAGATGCGCCATTACTTCCAAGCACACGAGATCACGGTGGTCACCCGCCTCCCGTTGCAACGGATACTGCATAACCCAGATGCAACAGGGAGGATTATGGAATGGGCCCTGGAGCTGTCAAGCTTCGGTTTAATGTTCGAAAGTACCTCGACGATTCAGAGCAGAGTCTTGGCAGAGTTCGTTGCAGAATGGACCCCGACGCCCGACGAAGAGGTACGAGAGACCACTCTCCCCGGCAAGGAAACGAGTCGCAACTGGATCATGTACTTTGATGGTGCCTTCTCGCTGCAAGGCGCCGGTGCTGGTGTGCTGCTTGTCGCACCCACCGGAGAGCACCTCAAGTACGTCGTCCAGATGCACTTCCCCCGGGAGATGTCAACCAACAACATCGTCGAGTACGAGGGCTTGCTTGCCGGTCTCAGGATCGCGGCAGACCTCGGGGTTAAAAAGCTCATCGTCAGGGGCAACTCACAGCTCGTTGTCAGGCAGATCAACAAAGACTATCAAAGCCCGTTGATGGAAGCTTACGTAGATGAGGTGAGGAAACTGGAGGAACGCTTTGACGGTATACAAGCAGAGCATGTCCCTCGGGCGGAGAACGACATCGCCGATTACCTGTCAAAGCACGCTGCCCTCAAGCTACCTATGGAACCAGGTACTTTTGTGCTTCAGTTAACCCAGCCGTCCGTTGAACCATCGACCAGGCACAACAAGCAGAGGAAGCTAGGCCCCGGCAAGTACTTCCCCACCAAGCTCCGCGGAGCCGCCGGCGAAGATATTGCTATGGATGCCGATCCTGCCACGGGGCAACCGACTCCTGCAGGACCTCAGGTCATGGCCGTGGAGGCGGCCGCTCCCGTGGTAGAAGTGATGCCTTTGGTCCTTGTCGTCGAGTCGCAGGCTCCGGCATGGGCACAACACACTTTCCAATTCCTACAAAAAGGAGAGCTTCCCGAGGAGTAGGAAGAAGCAGAAAGAGTAGCCTGCCGGTCTGGTCTGTACCAATTCGTTGATAGCGTATTGTACAGAAGAAGACCGAATGGGGTGAAATTGATGTGCATCTCCCGGGAGGAAGGACTAAAGCGGTTGGCGGAGATACATGGAGGCATATGTGGCTCCCACATAGGGTCGAGGGCCCTTGCCGGCAAGGCCTTCCCAAGAAGGTTTCTTCTGGCCCACCGCCCTCCAGGATGCGACGGCACTAGTAACCAAGTGTGAAGCATGCCAGTTCCATTCGAAGAAGCTTCATCAAACAGCTCAAGCCCTCCAAACCATCCCTCTCTCCTGGCCCTTCTCGGTCTAGGGGCTCGACATACTGGGCCCTTTCCCCCGTGCCGTCGGGGGCTTTGAGTACTTGTACGTCGCAATCGACAAGTTCACAAAGTGGCCGTAAGTGGAAGCAAGAAGGAAGGTGACAGCAGTCAGCCATCAAGTTCTTCAAGGGACTAGTGTACCGTTTTGGGGTGCCCAACAGGATCATCACCGACAACGGCACACAGTTCACAAGCCACGCCTTCATGCAGTACATTGAGGATCTCGGCAGCAGGGTTTGTTTTGCTTCCGTGGCACATCCACGGAGCAATGGCCAAGCGGAAAGAGAAAATGCTGAGGTCCTGCGAGGCTTGAGGACAAGGAATTTTGACAGACTGCGCAAAAGCGGGAGGCGCTGGATTGATGAGTTGCCGGCGGTTCTTTGGTCGATCAGAACGACGCCGAATCGAGCCACCGGCCAGACACCCTTTACCACAGTTTACGGGCGTAAGCAGTTCTCCACACGGAACTCATATACGGGTCACCTCGAGTGCTCGCTTATTATGAGATTGAGCAAGAGCGGTTGCGGCAAGATGACGCGACGCTCCTTGAGGAAGACCGTCTCCGGGCGGCTGTGAGAGCAAAGACGCTAACAAAGAAGCCTTGCGCCGCTACCATAGCCGCAAGGTTCATGCCCGGAGTTTTGAGGAAGGCGACCTTGTCCTTCGCACGCTCAATGGCCAAGAATTCCAACAAGTTGACGCCAAAGTGGGAAGGCCCTTATCGGGTAACACGAGTCACCAGGCCCGGTGCAGTCCGGCTGGAGACCGAAGATGCCATCCCACTGAGTAACTCCTGGAACATCGAGCATCTTCGCAAGTTTTACCCATAAGGCGCGGCTGCCGGGCCTCCCGGCGAGCCACCCTTTTGTACAAGCCTTGCCGACAAGGCATATAACCCTTTGTACAAAGCCAGGCGCAGACCCTGAGCATAAATAAACAAAGCGCTGACGCCCTAAGTTATTGCATGCATGCTAGGTTGAGTCTCTTCCTTGGTTAGGGTTGATAGTGCTTAGCGTTGGCTAACCCCTAGCTTAGAGGTCAAGTGCGCGTCTCTCTGTTCTTCTCTGTCTCATTTGTTTGCAGGGCACGTAAGTATTCTTGCCGAGCTGTTTTGGAAGGAAAGGAACAGACGGCGCCCGGGCCCCGGCAAGCCAGAGTTGCCGGGGGCTGCAAGAACAAGGGTCCCTCCGCGGCAAGCCAAGATCGCTGGGGGCTGTAGATCCAGATAAGTCCTTTATCCTCTATCATGCATTTCGTTATGGACTGGGATACATGAAACCCCGTTCTATCTCTGAGCTACTGTGCTCCCCCTTCTCGGCACCCGAGGATTATCCCCTGGCTCTGGATTTGGTCCTAGCCGCGGCAGCAAAGTAGAGGAACGAGGGGGCCTAAGCCCACCTCATCCCTGCCTCCACCAAGAGCGTGAGAAAGGTCGAGCGAAGTGGGGGAACGGCAAGGCCTGTTGCCGGGCGAGAAAACAATTGTCTTAAAGATAACAAGGATTCACTCCTTGTCGTGGGTTCCTCCCGCGAACGAAAATCCCGGCAAACATCCCTTTTTCATAAAAAAACATCCCGTACAGGTACAGTTCATACGAAATGAAAAACATGAGCAATGGGATTACAAGCTTTAAATTCTACTAAGGCCCGAAGGCTTACAAACTAAAAAGAGATAGGTGCCCGTAATCCCTTTCTTGTCCCTCTCCTCAGGAAATGGAACAAGAAAAGCAGGAGGGCAAAAGGGGCGCCTAGGCGAGCTACGGGTGGCGGAAGACACCAAGAGAACATCTTGGTGGCCGTCCCAGGGCTGGATGGTGATGGCAGCGCCGGATGCAGAGCTCGAAGACGAGGCGGCAGGACGTTAGTACGCAACGAAGGCGTCGGTACCCGCATACTCCGACTTGACGGCCTTGCCGCCCGCCCTCTTCCTCTTCCACAGCCTCCCAACGCCAGCCGCCCAAGGAGACGACCCCGAGAAGTTCAAGGAGCTGGCGACACGGATGATGGGGTCACCGGTGCCGCCCAGAGCGGCGCCCGACGCCTAGTCGGACCCGTCATCCTGCAGCCCGCTGGCCTCGTCGTCGCTGCCATTGTCCTCCTCGTCACTCTCGCTCGAGGAGGAATCTTCATCATCAGAAGAGCTCTCCACGCAGCACCTCACACGGGTCCCGAAGTGCCAGAAGATTTTGACGGAGAGAAGGCCGCCCTCCATTAGTTTGAAATCGAGAGCGAGCCCATCCGTCAAGCTGTGGAGGCGAGCGAAGGTGTTCCACCCTCATGAAGATACATGACGTGAGGGGCGGGGAACTCGACGTCGACCCATGTGCCGCTGTTCCCACAACCCCTCATGTGTAGCCGCAGCGCTTGCGGCGGATCCAGCTCCATCTCCCGTGCAAATGGGGTCGGGTGGCGAAGGCGACGACGCGGTGGATGGCACAGCTTGACGAAGAATTCGTGGGGGTTGTCCCCGGCGTGGCCCTCCATCGGAGGAGGGGCTGTTGGGGGAGGCGAGGCCGATCTGCCGCCCCGCCCCCCTCTCCCTCGAGCACCGCGACGGCCTCGACCTCGCCCCCTTCCCCTCCCTTTAGCGGCCGGCTCCGCCGGTACGAGCTATTGGGGAGGAGCGACGCGCTGTCTGGCCGAAATACTCGCCGCCACCGATGAAGCGTCACCACACCACCTCGCCATGGCAGGAAAAGAAAGGAAACAGGAATGGAGAGAGCGGGTGGCGAAAGATTGAGGGGCACCGCTCCTCCCGCTCCCCTCTTTATAAAGGGGCAGGGCAGGCTCGCCGCCTCTCGACCAATCGACTTCTGAAGTGGCGACAAAGCGGGGCCGTCGACCGCTCTCCCGCTCCATTGAAGGCACGTGGGAATCGACCAAGACGCTGCTGCGACTACCCACGTCCCGCGGCGCCACAGCTCGCGTTATGCATGCGGCGAACGTGGCGAAAGGGGCGGGTGCAATGGGACACGTGGGATGACGGTTCCCGAGCGGGAGCAGTAAATGGGAGGTGCCCTGCGGTTTCAAAGAGACACGCAGGCTGCCTCTTTACTGTCCACCACAAGGTGACGCCAGCATGCTTCATGCGCGCACGCACGACCCCCACACCGCGCATTCAACACGGGTCATGGGGAAGCGCAGCGGACGAAACAATGGTCGCGGTAAAAATCCGCCCCAACTGCCCGCGCACTGTTCTGGGCCTGGCCCAACAACGTGCTGCGCTTATGTGTGGCCCATGCCCGGGGGCTCCTGTCGGTGTACAAAAGAAGGGACTCTGCTTTTGACCCCTTTACTTATGCACGGGCAGTTAGAGCCTCCCGCCACGACCACACATAGACATGGCAGGAAAGGAGAGCTGGGGAGGAGCCAAAGCCATGAAGACAAATGAAGCAGCGACAAGGACCAAGGCCACAAGGATCGGATGGGCGAGGCAGGTTCTCCCGGCAAGGACCCTTGCTAGAGCAGCCTCAGCCGCCTCGGGAAGACCCTTGCCAGGGCGGCCTGCCCGCGCCAGCCGAGCGAGCCACCCTTGAGCTCACTAGTGCTCACACAAATGCATTGGGATAGGGCTCGGGAGGCACCTCCGTGGTGGCATGCAGATCTTTGTGAAGACATAGGATGCTCAAGATCAAATGAGGATAAGAAGGCAACCATCCTCACCAAAGAAACCCACAAGACCCCCGGCAAGACCCTTGCCGGGGATGCCAGCGCGCCACGACAAGACCCTTGCCGGGCCACCCGACAAGACTCTTGCCGGGGAGGCCAGCGTGCCACTGCAAGACCCTTGCCGGGCCACCCGGCAAGACTCTTGCCGGGCCACCCGACAAGGCCCTCGTCAAAGCGCACCAGCCGGACCACTGCCAGGCCCGCCCCAGATAAGTCTTCGCCGCTGTTTGCATGCGGCTGACGACCCAACCAGCTGGGCAGGCACCTGCGTGGCGGTGTGCAATCCTTCGTGGAGGCTCCACCACCGCAACACTTTAGCTGCCTGCCTGCCTACATGGCACCGCATGCATCGCTGGCCAGGGCACGTGTCGAGGCAAGGAGGAGCGGCGACGGATGGGACGGGCCTCGCCCCCGTCCCCAGTAAAGCAAAGGGACACCTAAGCCCCACATTAAATGCTTCTTGTCCTGTAATACTAGTGATAGACTCACAATACTGTAGCACTTTCCACCTCCTGTGTGCCACTATGGCAGCCCCTTTCGCCTATAAAAGGAGGCCCATGGCGCATGGAGAGAGGATTCGGCTCTTTGGAACCTCGCAGCACCTAGAGATAGTTCGAGAGCTCAAGAACACTAAATACATCCACCAAAGTAGGACTAGATTTTTACACACCTTCGCGGCCTGAACCTGGGTAAAATCCCTTTGTGTTGTCTGCTGGTCCCGTTCTTCTCACAATCCCCGTGCCCCGCAACCGTAGAAGAGATTCCAGTGATCCCATAGGTGTCGTTTCCCATCGACAAAAATAGTTCATCCGAGTTAACCGTATGCCGTATATCGCACACACATTGATATGGCTGCCCGTTTATGTTGTTCTACCTCATCGCAAACAGTTTGGATTGATTAACCTTGTCTCCTGCATCGCACACATATTGTTATGGCTGCCCGTTTCTGTTGTTCTGCCTCATCGCACACAGTTTGAATGGATTAACCGTATGCCCTTCATTGCACACGCAACTAAAACCTGAACCGTGTTTGATGCATACATCATCACAAACATTTTGCACCTTTTTTGACAGTTTTTTACACCACCGTTTGCGATTATTGCATCGCACACAGTTTTGCCAAAGGGTCTCTGATCGTAGTGTCGCGTTAGCAGTCTCCTGCAGTAGTGACTACGTGTGCGTAGGGGCTCCAGAACTGTTTGTGATACCACGTTATCTCACATGAGAGCTCGGAGTAAACCATGCCCAATGTAAAATACAATCCCAGACGTAAATTTTTCATGAAACATGTGGGATCCCAAACGAAAAGCACACGTCACTCTTGCCGCAACTGTCGGTGATACACAACAAATCACAAATGGTCTGCAACACTTGTATCTGTGCGAAGGGGCTCCTGAACCGTTTGTGATAGAACATTATTGCACACGGTAATTGTTGGGAAATGTGTGCGATGGAGTCTTGCATGGCAGACGGGTTCCGTAGAAAACTCGTGTGCGATGGGGCACATATCGCACATAGTTCATATGTTGGCCCCTGTGCCTTACATACTATTTCCCAAATGGTTCATTACGACACACCATTTGGTTTGCCTGCGTCACTAGAAACGTTTAATCGCCGATCCCACACGTGCGAAAGAATTTAGTGTGTGCTGCATTGCATACGATTACATTTGGCAAGTGTCAGTGTCAAAACCGGCCGATCTGGGGTAAGGGGTCCCAAACTGTGTGTGTGAGGATCGAAGTTAACAAGGGACACAGGGAACATGATGTTTACCCAGGTTCGGATCCTCTTAATGGAGGTAAAACCCTACTTCCTACTTGATTGTCTTTGATGAGTATAGGGGTTACAAGAGTTGATCTACCTCGAGATCGTAATGGCTAAACCCTAGAAGTCTAGCCTATATGAATTCTTGTAGCCTCTACGGACTAAACCCTCTGATTTATATAGACCCCAGAGGGGCCTAGGGTTGTACAGAGTCGGCTTGCAGAAGAAGGAAATTACCTATCCGGACGCCAATCTTGCCATCCACGCATAGGAGAGTCCTATCCGGACACGGGGAAAGGTCTTATACCTTGTATCGTCACGGCCCATCAGTCTGGCCCATATCACATAGCCCGGACACCCGAGGAACCCCTAATCCAGGACTCCCTCAGTAGCTGCTGAACCAGTCTTGAATGACGATATGTTAGGCACGCAGATTGTCTTTGGCATTGCAAGGTGGGTTCCTCCTCCCGAATACTTCAATGCAATCTTCTGAATAAAAGAACTGTATCCGGCTCTGCATGACAGTCATAACCCTCAACCACGTAGGCAAAATGTTTAATTAAAATAATGTTTGTCAACTGACAACTTTTTCAGCGAAACGCCACGTTTGGCCTCTTTAACATTTCAAACCATTTTCCGCCTCCCACTTCGCGTTTCGAGGCGCGGCCTCCATTGACACGTCTTATTGCGGGATCCTCATCAATGCGGTTTTAGGTAATCCAACCGTGTCATTCGCATGACCCCTTGGGAACAGGCGAGTTTTAAGGCTTGAGGGGGGGGGGGTGCTTGATATTCATTGCCTATATAAGTGGATAAAGATCCCTCTTTTCTCCCCACGCCTTCTTCCTTCTCCTGCTTTCCCACCTTCGAGCTCCAGCGCCCAAGCTTCGATCCTTCCCACCGCCGCCAACCTCTCCAGCCATGTCCGGATCTAGCTCGAAGGGCAACTGGGAGGCCTCCTCCATCATGGAGAAGGACATGATGGATCTCCAGGAGGTGGGGTACCTGTCTGCGGACATCGCGCACATGCTCCTTTCCAAGGAGCAAGTCATCCCCACCCCGGAGCCCGGTGAGAGGGTTGTGTTCATCCCACACTTCGTCCGTGGACTAAGGTTTCCCCTTCACCTCTTTGTCCATGGCCTCATGTTCTATTACGGGCTAGATTTCCATGATCTAGCCCCGAATTCTTTCCTTCACATCTCGGTGTTTTATCATCGTGTGCGAGGTGCTACTCCGCATCCCCCCACACTTCGGCCTATGGCTAAAAGTCTTCAATGTGAAGCCGAAGGTGGTCAACAGGCAGCATGCGGACTGCGGCGGCGCCATGGTGAGAAAGCTCCCCAACACCACTTGGCCTAAAGGGGCCTTCGTAGAGACCATCAAGGTGTGGTAGCAGGAGTGGTTCTACATCACCGAACCCCGCGGCGCCAGATGGGCGACCACTCCGAAGTTCGGATCCGGACCCCCTATGCGGCTCGCGTCGTGGACCAACAAGGGTCTGGACTGGGGGTCGACCGCAGATGTGATGACGCTGCAAAAGCGCCTCAAAAACATGATAAGCAAGAACACCAGTCTCACTAACGTGATTCAAGTGATGCTCTTCCGCCGGATCCTCCCCTGCCAACTCCGGCCTCTCCACATGTGGGAGTTCAATCCGGAGGGTCTGTGGACCTTGCAGCATTTCTTCGGCACAATGCACGAAGATATCTGGAAGATGCTCTTCAATGCCCAGAAGACATGGCTGAAGAAGACCGAAGACATCGGCCCCGACAACGCGAATCCAGCCAATCCGGTAAGTGTGTTATTCGAACATACACTTGGTCCATAAATTCTTAGGCATAATGAGTTTTCTGTCCCTCTCTCAGGGCTGTACAGCGAAAGCGGAGCGGATCAAGTGTCCGGCACTGCTGCCTGAAGATTCAGCCACACCCCAGCTTACGAAGATGCTGGTTTTGGTGCCCTATCAGGCGCCAGAGAAGAAGGCCAAGAAGAAGAACAAGGAGGCCAAGGGCGGCCTCCGCCGTAAGGGTACTTCGGACGCAGTGTCCGGAGAGATCGAAGTCCTCTCCTCCCACCAGAGAGATGAATACGAAGAGGAGGAGGAGGCGGAAAGTGACTCTCCCCTCAAGGGGAGGAAGAATAAAAGGGCAACCTCCATAGACCCGGAGGAGGGGGTGTCCAAGAGGGGGGAGATAAACCTCTCGGATGGTTCGGATTCGGATGCCGAACCCATCCCCAAGAGGAACCCCAGGGCATAGCCCCTGGCCGCATCGTAAGTATCAAAGGATACTTTACAAATATTCGGCCCTTTATGTTTTCAATATAACATATTATGTTGTGTGTATTTTAGTCCTGCCCGCAACCTCCCCAATCCATCGATATCTGATGGGAGCTCGCTGTTGCCAGAGATGGTGGAGAGCGAGACGCCTCCGTGAGCCTCTCCGCCAACCATCATGGATGACACCGAGATGTTGTCCCGAAGGGCCTCTCTGGGCCACGGAGAGGTGAGGGAGGCCGCCAAGACGGCGCCATAGGGTGATGCCTCGACTGCCGAGAACATGGAGGTGCAAACCCCATGGAGACTGACGACGGGGGCCCTGACCAGTCCGGCCCCCGGCCGAACACTATTCCGGAGACCCATATGGCTCCAGAATTGAGCGAGCAACCCCCTTTGAAGGAGGGGGGAGCGTCGACTCCAGCGGCAACCTCCATTAAGCCAGAGGCGCCAAACGCTCTGGTGGAGGCACTACGACGTGCTTCCATCATGGAGGAGCACCACATCCTGATGGGTGTGGTGGTTGAGAAGGTTCAGTCCGCCGAGAGCGGGCTGAACGAAGCCTTCACCTGCCTGCTACCAGGCTTCGAGGTATGTGATGTAATACTCTTAGAAGCTTTTCATATGAAGGAAATATGCCTGTATATAGATAGTAGCCCCTGAGACTGTGTTCGGCTTTGAAAAAAAGGTCGAACAGAGGATCACATAGTATTCAGAAGAGGTGACATACTTTTCTATTTTATAACAGGCTTCCCTGTTGGCGGCAACCGCCCATGCGGCTGAAGTTTCCAAAGTCAATCGGAAGCTGAAACTGCCTGATGAGGAGATCATTCACATTAACAAGCGCTTCGATGAGGCGCAAGGTATGTTTAAAAGAGCTCTTATATGTCTGAAGTGATATACAAATTCAGAGTTAAGCTCATACACTGCTATGGATATGATTGCAGGTAACGCGGACGAGGTTGAGACCCTCAAGAGCGCCCTTGCCCAAGCCAAGGAGCAAGCAAAGGCGAGCAAAGTGGCCACTGATAAAGCAGTTGCGGATTTAAAGGCCGAACAAGTCGCTCGCCGCCAGCATGAGGAGAGGGTGGCCGAGGTAGAGCAAGAGCTGAAGGACGCCATCAGCAAGTGTGAGGCCTTGAAGGAGAAGAGTGCGGCCCAAGCGGTCGATCTCACCAAGGCCCTCCAAGAGGTCAAAGTGGCGCGGACCGACTCCCGGGCGGCTTGGGAGGAGATCCGGCAGGCCGAATAGATAGCGGCTGGTAAGCCCCTTCTTTTGTAGAGTATATCTGGCGGTCAGAGATATGCCTTGCTCACTCGACTGTGGAGTTCTCCAGACGCCTTTGTGGATCTTACGAAGAGTATTGCCGATGCTACGCAGTTCTTTTGAGCCCAGGAGGGAACACAACGGAGAAGCTCTTCTGGTCACAGTTCCTGGCGCCGGAGCATCCGGCGCTATTGAACAACCAGATGATGCAACTGCGGAGCTGCATAGGATGTACGGCTTGGACAAGAAGGACGTCATAGTCCGGCTTTAGCCAACCCAACCCATTCCTAGCAGCTACTTCGGCCTGGTGAAGCGACTCGCCGATGCACTGCCCCGAGTTGAAGCTATAAAGCGCTCGTCGTGCATAGAGGGTGCGTGGATGGCCTTTGCCCATGTCACGATGCACTGGGTGAAGATGAAGGCCACCATCATGGCGACCGAGGGCCCTAATGACCCACAAGTGTAGGGGATCTATCGTAGTCCTTTCGATAAGTAAGAGTGTCGAACCCAACGAGGAGCAGAAGGAAATGATAAACGGTTTTCAGCAAGGTTTTCTCTGCAAACACTGAAATTATAGGTAACATAGAGTTTCGTGATAAGATAAATTGTAAAGGGTAACAAGTAACAAGTGTAAATAAAGTGCAGCAAGATGGACCAATCCTTTTTGTAGCACAGGACAAGCCTGGACAATTTCTTATATAGAGAAAAGCGCTCCCGAGGACACATGGGAATTATCGTCGAGCTTGTTTTCATCACGTTCATATGATTCGCGTTTGTTACTTTGATAATTTGATATGTGGGTGGACCGCTGCTTGGGTGCTGTCCTTACTTGGACAAGCATCCCACTTATGATTAACTCCTATTGCAAGCATCCGCAACTACAAAAGAAGTATTAAGGTAAACCTAACCATAGCATGAAACATATGGATCCAAATCAGCCCCTTACGAAGCAACGCATAAACTATGGTTTAAGCTTCTGTCACTCTAGCTACCCATCATCTACTTATTACTTCCCAATGCATTCCTCTAGGCCCAAACAATGGTGAAGTGTCATGTAGTCGACGTTCACATGACACCACTAGAGGAGAGACAACATACATCTCATCAAAATATCGAACGAATACCAAATTCACATGACTACTAATAGCAAGACTTCTCCCATGTCCTTAGGAACAAACGTAACTACTCACAAATTATATTCATGTTCATAATCATAGGGGTATTAATATGCATATAGGATCTGAACATATGATCTTCCACCAAATAAACCAACTAGCATCAACTACAAGGAGTAATCAACACTACTAGCAACCTCAAGGTGTACCAATCCCGTGCTATGAGACAAAGATTGGATACAAGAGATAAACTAGGGTTTGAGAGGAGATGGTGCCGGTGAAGATGTTGATGGAGATTGGCCCCTCCCGATGAGAGGAGGCGTTGGTGATGACGATGGCGATGATTTCCCCCTCCGGGAAGTGTCCCCGGCAGAACAGCTCTGCCGGAGCCCTAGATTGGTTCCGCCAAGGTTCCGCCTCGTGGCGGCGGAGTCTCGTCCCGAAAGCTTGCTTATGATTTTTTGTCGGATGAAAGACTTCATATAGCAGAAGATGGGCACCGGAGGGCCACCAGGGGGCCCACGAGGCAGGGGGCGCGCCCAGGGGGGTAGGACGCACCCCCACCCTCGTGGCCAGGGGGTGGGCCCCCTCTGGTATTTTCTTCGCTCAATATTTTTTTATTATTTCCAAAAATAACTTCCGTGGAGTTTCAGGACTTTTGGAGTTGTGCAGAATAGGTCTCCAATATTTGCTCCTTTTCCACCCAAGAATTCCAGCTGCCGGCATTCTCCCTCTTTATGTAAACCTTGTAAAATAAGAGAGAATAGGCATAACTATTGTGACATAATGTGTAATAACAGCCCATAATGCAATAAATATCGATATAAAAGCATGATGCAAAATGGACGTATCAACTCCCCCAAGCTTAGACCTCGCTTGTCCTCAAGCGGAAGCCGATAACGGTAAATATGTCCAGAAGTTTTGAGATAGAGGTGTCGATAAAATAAAATACAGACATGAGGGCATCATGATCATTCTTATAAAAACAACATATATGGATATTATCATATGATTTATTATGCTCAAGTAATAATCTATTCACAATGTCAAGTATGAATAAGAAACTTCATTGAGAACCAACAAACTATAATCTCAGTCATTGAAGCAATTGCAATTTATCATAACATCGGAAATAATCAACATAAGAGCTTTTCAGCAAGCCCATGTACTCAACTATCATTTAGTCTTTCACCATTGCTAACACTCACGCAATACTTATGGTTATGGAGTTTAATTCGGACACAGAGAAAGATAGGGGCTTATAGTTTCGCCTCCCAACCTTTTACCTCAAGGGTAATGTCAACAACAATAGTTCATGCTAACTTACATCCAATTAGATATATATATATCATGATCTTTCCAACACAATGTGCTTGCCAAAATAAAATGTAAAAAAGGAAAGGTGAGGATCACCATGACTCTTGCATAAGGTAGAAGATAAAAGTAAAAGATAGGCCCTTCGCAGAGGGAAGCAGAGGTTGTCATGCGCTTTCAGGGTTGGATGCACAAAATCTTAATGCGAAAGAACGTCACTTTATATTACCACTTGTGATATGGACCTTTATTATGCAGTCCGTCGCTTTTATTGCTTCCACATCACAAGATCGTATAAACTTATTTTCTCCCACACTAATAAGTCATACATATTTAAAGAGCAATTTTTATTGCTTGCACCGATGACAACTTACTTGAAGGATCTTACTCAATCCATAGGTAGATATGGTGGACTCTCATGGCAAAACTGGTTTTAAGGGTATTTGGAAGCACAAGTAGTATTTCTACTTGGTGCAAAGAATTGGCTATCATGAGGAAGAAAGGAAAACTCAACATGTTGGATGATCCATGACAATATACTTTATCTCAGATATAAGAAAACATAACCCATTACATTGTCTTCCTTGTCCAACATCAACTCTTTAGCATGTCATATTTTAATGAGTGCTCACAATCATAAAAGATGTCCTAGATAGTATATTTATATGTGAAACCTCTCTTTCTTTATTACTTCCTATTAATTGCAACGATGACCAAAAATATGTTTGTCAACTCTCAACAACTTTTAATCATCATACTCTTTATATGTTAAGTCATTACTCTCCATAAGATCAATATGATCTCTTTGTTACTTTTTTTCTTTGTTTCTTTTATTCCCTCAATATCATAGCAAGATAATCAAGCCCTTGACTCAACACTAATATTTATTATATATAGCTCACAAACTCGATTACATAGGAAGATCATAAAGCAAAACTCACAACTAGATCATACTAAAACTTTATTCTACTAGATCAAGATATTACCAAAAGGATCGAGCTAAGAAAAACGGTAAAGATAGGAGTGTGATGGTGATACGATACCGGGGCACCTCCCCCAAGCTTGGCGGTTGCCAAGGGGAGTGGCCATACCCATGTGATTATATCTCCTTTGCTGGCGAAGAGGATGGTGGTGATGATGACAATTGTGCTTTCAACTTCTTCATGTTGTAATTGAGAAGAGCAATTTCCTCCTTTAAATCATCGACCTCCGTCTCCAGCTTCCGGATCTTGTCGCATAAATCTCCTTTGCTTTTCTGCCGAAAACGAGAAGGAATAGATCGGTTGTTAGATAGTTTAGCCCTCTTAGGGAGACTAGACTTCTTAAACTTCACGTGCATATCCCAAGGTTGAGGTAGAGGGACATCTTCCTCCCCCGAGCTTGAATCTTTGATCTTCATAAAATGAGCATCCTCCTCCTCATCCGTAGTTCGACCACAAGGAGATAGATCTCCATAGGTCTTGGAGTCAGCAGTGAGGTGTGAGACATAGCTCTCTCCGTCAGAATCCCGAGACGACATCTTACTCTAATCTGCGGCAGAAACAACTCTAAACAAGAACAGAGGATATTTGCATGATACAGGAGTCAAAACCTTCGGGAGATTATATACTGAATTTTTACCGACTGGCAGAAGTATCATACAAGAAAACGGAGTCCGGAGAGCACACGAGGTGCCCACGAGGCAGGGGGCGCGCCTCCCACCCTCATGGAAGCCTCGTGTCCTTCCCGGACTACTTCTTATTTTCCTATTTTTCTAAATATTCCAAAAATGGGGAAAAATTGCCATTAGAACTGTTTTGGAGTCGGTTTACTTACCGTACCACATACCTATTCCTTTTCAGGGTCTGAAACATTCTGGAAAGTGTCTCTTATGTATTCCTCCGGGGTTATTGTTTCAATAATATTAGTTTCAACATTTATAGAATTACCTGAGATATAATGTTTAATTCTTTGACCGTTCACCACCTTCGGATTTGTGCCTTCGAAGTTGTTGGATTTTATAGCACCGGAACGATAGACCTCCTCGATAACATAAGGACCTTCCCATTTAGAGAGAAGCTTTCCCGCAAAATATCTTAAACGAGAGTTGTATAGCAACACATAATCACCTACATTAAACTCACGCTTTTGTATCCTTTTGTCATGCCATCTTTTAACTTTTTCTTTAAACAACTTGGCATTCTCATAGGCCTGGGTTCTCCATTCATCAAGTGAGCTAATGTCAATTAACCTCTTCTCACCGGCAAGTTTAAAATCATAATTGAGCTCTTTAATGGCCCAGTATGACTTATGTTCTAGTTTGAGAGGTAAATGACATGCTTTTCCATAAACCACTTTATACGGAGACATACCCATAGGATTTTTATATGCAGTTCTATAGGCCCATAATGCATCATCAAGTTTCTTGGACCAATTCTTTCTAGACCTATTAACAGTCTTTTGCAAAATTAATTTGAGCTTTCTATTACTCAATTCTACTTGACCACTAGACTGTGGGTGTCGGTGTACAAAAAGAGGGGTACACTTTTTGTACCCCTATAACTGTGCACGGGCAGTCTGAGCCGCGGGCACCACCGCACTGAGCAAGGCAAGGGAGGTGAACCAAGGTAAGGCCGAAGCTCGAAAGGAGCAGAACGACGCCAAGACCAAGACCACAAAGAGCAAAGGAGACGAAGCGGACTCCCCCGGCAAGATCCTTGCCGGGGGGGGGGGGGGGCGGTTTTAGCAAACCCGACAAGACCCTTGCCGCGGCAGCTCGCCCCACACCTACGGAGCGAATCACCCTCGAGTCCACTGCCCCCATGGGGCAAGGATTCGGGAGACATCCCTGTGGTGGTATGCAGATCTTTGTGAAGACATTCAAGATCAGATACACACTATAGAAGATGACGACCCTTGGCGGGATCCCAGCCACGGAGGACCACAAGGCCCCCGGCAAGAGCCTTGCCGGGGATGACAGCATGCGCCACAGCAAGGCCCTTGCCGGGGCCTCGGTAAGGCCCTTGCCGAGGCTACGACGAGGCCCTCACCAAGGACACCCGTAGGGCCACCATCAGGCCCACGCCAATCAAACCTCCACCACTGCTCAGCATGCAATGCCGACCCAACCAGTTGGGCAGGCACTGCCTGGCGGCAAGCGGATCTTCGTGGAGACCCACCATCGCGCCACCTCACCGCCTCGCTGCCTACATGGCACCGCGGGCACCGCTGGCCAGGGCGCATGTCGACACGAAAGGGAGCAGCGACGGACGAGACAGGGCTCTCCTCCGTCCCCGATAAAGTAAGGACACCTAAGCAAGATGCATTTAAGGCGCCTTGTCATGTAATGCGAGGGATAAACTCGCATCACTGTACCCTTTCCACCTCCTGTGTGCCACTGTGGCAACCCCTTTCCCTGTAAAAGGAGGCCCAAGGCGACTGTGAGGAGGATTCGCTTTGGAGCTCCTCACGCCCCATAGCTAGTTCAAGAACACAGATAAACAAACCACCAAAGCAGGAGTAGGGTTTTACGCATCCTCGCGGCCCAAACCTGGATAAAGAAACCGTGTGCTATCTGTTTGATCCGCTCTTCTCACGACCCCGCGCCCCGCAACCGTAGTAGGGATTCTTGTGATCCCATAGGTATCGTCCCCGCACCGACAGTGGGTGATAAGGGGATGCAATTATATGTTTAACATCATACTTAGCAAGCATTTTACGAAAACCACCATGAATAAAATGTGAACCACCATCAGTCATTAAATATCTAGGGACTCCAAACCTTGGAAAAATAACTTCTTTAAGCATCTTAATAGAGGTGTTATGATCAGCACTACTAGTTGGAATAGCTTCTACCCACTTAGTAACGTAATCAACAGCAACTAAAATATGTGTATACCCATTAGAGGAAGGAAAAGATCCCATATAATGAAAGCCCCAAACGTCAAATGGTTCAATAACTAGTGAATAATTCATAGGCATTTCTTGACGTCTAGTAATGTTAACAATTCTTTGACATTCATCACAAGATAAGACAAACTTACGAGCATCCTTGAAGAGAGTAGGCCAATAAAAACCGGATTGCAATACCTTATGTGCAGTTCTATCTCCAGCGTGGTGCCCTCCATAAGCCTCGGAGTGACACTTGTGTAGGATCTATTCTTGTTCATGCTCAGGTACACAACGCCTAATAACACCATCTACTCCTTCTTTATAAAGATGTGGGTCATCCCAGAAGTAATGTCTTAAATCATAGAAAAACTTTTTCTTTTGCTGGTATGTGAAACTAGGTGGAATAAATTTAGCAACTATGTAATTAGCATAATCAACATACCATGGAGCAGTATGAGAAGCATTTATGAAATTTAATTGTTCATCAAGAAAGCTATCATCAATAGGTAGTGGGTCATCAAGAACATTATCTAACCTAGACAAGTTGTCTGCAACGGGGTTCTCAGCTCCCTTTCTATCAATAATATGTAAATCAAATTCTTGTAGCAAGACAACCCATCTAATAAGTCTAGGTTTAGCATCTTTGTTTTCCATAAGATATTTAATAGCATCATGATCAGTGTGAATAGTTACTTTAGAATCAACAATATAAGGTCTGAACTTATCACAAGCAAATACAACTGCTAAGAATTCTTTTTCAGTAGTGGCATAATTTCTCTGGGCATTGTCTAGAGTCCTACTAGCATATTGAATAACATTTAATTTCTTATCAACTCTTTGCCCTAGAACAACACCTACAGCATAATTGCTAGCTTCACACATAATTTCAAAAGGTAAATTCCAATCGGGTGGCTGAACGATAGGTGCAGAGATCAACGCTTTCTTAAGTATTTCAAATGCTTCTACACAATAATCATCAAAAACGAAAGGTATATCTTTTTGTAAGAGATTAGTCAGAGGCCGAGAAATTTTTGAGAAGTCCTTAATGAACCTCCTATAAAAACCGGCATGACCAAGGAAACTTCTTATACCTTTGATGTTCTTAGGACACGGCATGTTTTCAATAGCATCAACTTTAGCTTTATCAACTTCAATACCTCTTTCAAAAATTTTATGACCCAAAACAATACCTTCATTAACCATAAAGTGGCACTTCTCCCAATTCAAGACAAGATTAGTTTCTTCACATCTCTGCAAAACTCGATCAAAGTTGCTCAAGCAATCATCAAAAGAGGATCCATAAACGGAGAAATCGTCCATGAAAACCTCACATATCTTTTCACAAAAGTCAGAAAATATAGCCATCATGCATCTTTGAAAGGTAGCAGGTGCATTACATAAACCAAAAGGCATACATCTATAAGAAAAAGTACCGAAAGGGCAAGTAAAAGTGGTCTTTGCTTGATCATCAGCTGACACATGTATTTGAGAGAAACCAGAGTAACCACCTAGAAAGTAAAAATGTGTATGTTTGGATAATCTTTCTAGTATTTTATCAATAAAGGGTAAGGGGTAATGATCTTTTTTAGTAGCCTTATTTAATTTGCAAAAATCAATTACCATCCTATAACCTGTAATAATTCTTTGCAGAATCAATTCATCTTTATCATTAGGAACGACAGTAATACCTCCCTTCTTAGGGACACAATGGAAGGACTTACCCACTGACTATCAGCAACGGGATAAATTATACCTGCCTCAAGGAGCTTTAGTATTTCATTTCTTGCCACTTCTTTCATCTTAGGATTCAACCGCAATTGATGATCAATAACTGGTTTGACATCTTTCTCTAAATTTATTTTGTGTTGACATAGAGTGGGACTAATGCCCTTAAGATCATCAAGAGTATATCCAATAGCAGCACGGTGCTTCTTCAGAGTTTTCAATAAATTTTCTTCTTCCTTCTCTGAAAGGTTAGCACTAATAATAACAGGATATATCTTCTTTTCATCTAGATAAGCATATTTAAGAGTATCGGGTAATGGTTCAACTACTTTTACTTCTATAGGAGGAGGATATTTAAACCACTTCTCCTTAGGGAGATCAACATGAGTAGCAAAAGATTCACAAAAAGAAGCTACTATCTCAGAGTCAAGTCCATATTTAGTGCTAAATTTACGGAAAACATCGTTATCCATAAAAGATTTAACACAATCAAACTTAGGTGTTATACCTGACTCCTTACCTTTGTCGAGATCCCAATCTTCAGAGTTGCGTTTAATCCTTTCCAATAAATTCCATATGAATTCAATAGTCTTCATCATAAAAGAACCAGTACAAGAAGTATCGAGCATGGAGCGATTGTTGTCAGAAAGCCGAGCATAAAAATTTGGAATAATCATTTCTCTTGAGAGCTCATGATTGGGGCACGAATATAACATTGACTTAAGCCTCCCCCAAGCTTGAGCGATGCTTTCTCCTTCCCGAGGCCAAAAATTATATATATGATTACGATCACGATGAACAAGATGCATAGGATAAAACTTCTGATGGAATTCCAATTTCAACTGTTTGTAGTCCCATGATCCCATATAATCACATAGCCTGTACCATGTCAATGCATCTCCCTTAAAAGATAAAGGGAAGACCTTCTTCTTTATAACATCATCGGGCATACCTGCAAGCTTAAATAATCCATAAACATCATCCACATAGATTAAGTGTAAATTGGGATGACATGTTCCATCTCCTGCAAAAGGATTAGCTAGCAGTTTCTCTGTCATACCCGAAGGAATTTCAAAGTAAACATTTTCAATAGGTTCAGTAGGTTGAGGAGCAACTATTTGCTCTACTGGTCGGGGTGAAGATACCCCGAACAAGCCCCTCAAAGGATTACTTTCCATAGTAACAAGTGACAGTAAATTTCAGCACACTATATAAATTTTTGCTTTCCAAATTCCACCTACCAAAGGCGCTTCACTCCCCGGCAACGGCGCCAGAAAAGAGTCTTGATGACCCACAAGTGTAGGGGATCTATCGTAGTCCTTTCGATAAGTAAGAGTGTCGAACCCAACGAGGAGCAGAAGGAAATGATAAACGGTTTTCAGCAAGGTATTCTCTGCAAGCACTGAAATTATAGGTAACAGATAGTTTTGTGATAAGATAAATTGTAAAGGGTAACAACTAACAAGTGTAAATAAAGAGCAGCAAGATGGCCCAATCCTTTTTGTATCAAAGGACAAGCCTGGACAATTTCTTATATTGAGAAAAGCGCTCGCGAGGACACATGGTAATTATCGTCGAGCTAGTTTTCATCACGTTCATATGATTCGCATTCGGTACTTTGACAATTTGATATGTGGGTGGACCGGTGCTTGGGTGCTGTCCTTACTTGGACAAGCATTCCACTTATGATTAACTCCTATTGCAAGCATCCGCAACTACAAAAGAAGTATTGAGGTAAACCTAACCATAGCATGGAACATATGGATCCAAATCAACCCCTTACGAAGCAACGCATAAACTAGGGTTTAAGCTTCTATCACTCTAGTAACCCATCATCTACTTATTACTTCCCAATGCCTTCCTCTAGGCCCAAACAATGATGAAGTGTCATGTAGTCGACGTTCACATGACACCACTAGAGGAGAGACAACATACATCTCATCAAAATATCGAACGAATACCAAATTCACATGACTACTAATAGCAAGACTTCTCCCATGTCCTCAGGAACAAACGTAACTACTCACAAAGCATACTCATGTTCATATTCAGAAGGGTGTTAATATGTATATAGGATCTGAACATATGATCTTCCACCAAATAAACCAACTAGCATCAACTACAAGGAGTAATCAACACTACTAGCAACCTACAAGTACCAATTCCAGGCTATGAGACAAAGATTGGATACAAGAGATAAACTAGGGTTTGAGAGGAGATGGTGCTAGTGAAGATGTTGATGGAGATTGGCCCCCTCCCGATGAGAGGAGCGTTGGTGATGACGATGGCGATGATTTCCCCCTCCCGGAGGGAAGTGTCCCGGCAGAACAGCCTGCCGGAGCCCTAGATTGGTTCCGCCAAGGTTCCGCCTCGTGGCGGAGTTTCATTCCAAAGCTTGCTTATGATTTTTTCTCGGACGAAAGACTTCATAAAGCGTAAGATGGGCACCGAGGGCCACCAGGGGCCCACGAGGTGGGGCGCGCCTGTGGGGTAGGACGCGCCCACCCTCGTGGGCTGTGGGTGGGCCCCTCCGTATTTTCTTCGCCAAGATTTTTATTATTTCCAAAATAACTTCCGTGGAGTTTCGTGACTTTTGGAGTTGTGCGAATAGGTCTCCAATATTTGCTCCTTTTCCATCCTGCATTCCAAGCATTCTCCTCTTTATGTAAACCTTGTAAAATAAGAGAGAATAGGCATAAGTATTGTGACATAATGTGTAATAACAGTCCATAATGCAATAAATATCGATATAAAAGCATGATGCAAAATGGACGTATCAGGCCCACCCGGAGGCAAGGACCACCGCAAACCGGAGTGGTATTTTGATGACGTCATGGAGGGTGCCCGAATAGTAGAGGGCCAATGCTCAAAGGATATCATGTTTGTGTGAATGTGATATATTATCCAGACTTTGTGTTATGAACCAGGGTCTGTAATATATGTATGCTTTTATTTGAAATTGCTTTCCTCCTGTGCGGCCGTTTTTAATTCTAATAGTTTGCCAGTCGTCGGCTTCAGCCCCCACGTAGATGCTACGGGGGTGTTTGGAATATCGCACGATCACACTTGACCCAACGTCTTGGTCCGTGAAGGAGGTGTCTACGCAGCGAACCAGGCAATCAGACTATGCGGCTTTATCACTTTCACTTAGCCATAGGAGTTTGACGGTGGGACTAGGTACTAGCCCCTGGTGCGTATGCGGCTATCAGAACTGGGATGCTTTAGGCGCGTGACCTGATGAAGGCCAGTCCTTCGTGTAATACGAACGAAATCGCAAGAGATTTATAGCAAGTCGTTGAATCACCGACCAGCTCTCGATGTATCATGACAGTCAGTGTTCAGCTTTCTCTACTGAGGTGTTTGACCGGACGAACCAGAAACACAATCGCAGTAGTTCTCCCTTTACTACCCTAGCCGAACAAGAAGTACGTAAGTTAGTGATCACAGGAGCCGGGCAACCCAACTATTGATCAAAGACATGATTCGGAGCTAATGCATATAATACAATATTTGGGACGCCGTATACTCTAGAAGTATTCAGACTTTTGTCTTTTTAGAATTTGTGTGGCCGAATAGAGCCCCTAGCATTTAAGTCGTACCAAAGTATATATGGCAATCTGACGCGAAGAAGGAATACAGATTTATGAAATAAACCAATACCGAACATCGCTTGGTGAAAAACTGTTTCCATTATCATCTGATTGATACGTCAAAACATGCTATTACAGATAATGCCATAAAGATCAAGGCTATTTTACATGCCTAGAATTTGTACACAAGGGGAAGCTGTATACAGGACCGAAATAAGGAAAGGTATTCTTGAAGATTCCCTTGACGACCTGCCGCACGTCTGCGCCGCTGTCGCCTTGGTGCCGAATCCTTTAAGACGAGAAATCGACGATAGCGTGTATAGAGGGGGGCCTGTGAAGGAGCCCTTGTACAACCGTGAAGTGATTAGGTTTTATCGAACCTGTAATATGAGAAAAAAGGAAGGAAGGAAAAAGGTTAAGGTCCAAATAGGTTCGAGCCGCACTATGAACCTCGTCCGCAATGTGCCTCTGTCGTTTCCCAAGGTATTTTAAGTGCGTAATTATGCACACGCGGTACATATGCCGCGGTTAGATGGGGCGATTGACGGAGGAGGAACTGCTAGTCCAGCTCTGGATTTACCAAGCTGTCATTCTGCAGAGTAGGCCGGACTCGTTTAACAGTGTCCGGGGGCTTGATGGCCGATGAAGTGTTCGGTTTGATAAGGCCGCTCTGTACCTTGGCTGCAAGGGCCGCGGTATGATCCTTAGTATGGAGGGAGCGCTCCATATTTCCATTAACTGTTATAACGCCACGTGGTCCGGGCATCTTGAACTTTAAGTAAGCATAGTGCGGGACTGCATTGAAGCGGGCGAAGGCAGTTCGTCCAAGTAGTGCGTGATAACCACTGCGAAAGGGGACAATGTCGAAGATCAAGTCTTCGCTTCGAAAGTTATCCGGTGAACCGGATACTACTTCCAATATTAATGAACCTGTGCAGCGGGCCTCGACGCCGGGTATCACTCCTTTAAAGGTGGTGTTACTAGGCTTGATTCTTGACGGGTCAATACCCATTTTACGAACAGTGTCTTGATAAATCAAGTTAAGACTGCTGCCGCCATCCATAAGGACTCGAGTGAGATGGAATCCATCGATGATTGGATCGAGGACCAGGGCTGCAGAACCTCCGTGACGGATTCTGGCCGGGTGGTCTCTGCGACCGAAGGTGACCGGACAAGCCGACCATGGGTTGAATTTTGGGGCGACCGGCTCGACGGCGTAGACGTCCCTTAGTGTGCGCTTGTGCTCCCTCTTGGGGATATGAGTGACGTATATCATGTTCACTATTTTTACCTCAGGGGGAATTTCTTCTGCCCCCCTGTGTTCAGTGGGCGGGGCTCATCATCGTCCTCGCTTGGCGGCCCTTTCCCCTTATGTTCGATATTTAATTTATCGGCCTGTTTGAAGACCCAACAGTTTCTGTTGGAATGATTTGCAGGCTTGTCGGGGGTACCATGAATCTGGCAAGGCCGATCGAGTATTTTGTCTCAATTGGATGGGCCGTCCCTGTTTCCTTTGAATGGCTTCTTCCGCTGACCGGGTTTAGAGCCGCCGAATCCGGCATTGACCGCTATATCTTCAGTTTCTTCATTGTTGTTCCGACGCTTGTGCTTGTTACGTCGCATATTCCGTCCGTTGCCCTCTCTAGCTTCGAAGGTGCTGGGGTCGCTGGTACTGTTGCTTCTACGAGCTAACCAGTTGTCTTCTCCCACGCACAAGCGGGTCATGAGTGTGGTAAGAGCTGCCATAGACTTCGGCTTTTCTTGGCCGAGGTGTCGGGCACGCCATTCGTCGCAGACGTTATGTTTAAAGGCCTCTATGGCTTCAGCGTCCGGACAGTCGATGATTTGGTTCTTTTTAATTAAGAACCAAGTCTAGAGTTTGCGGGCTGACTCTCCGGGTTGCTGGACTATGTGACTAAGGTCATCGGCGTCCGGTGGCCGGACATAAGTACCTTGGAAGTTGTCTCGAAATGCATCCTCCAAATCTTCGTAGCTGCCAATAGAGTTCTCTGGGAGGCTGTTTAGCCAGTGCCGTGCTGGTCCCTTTAGTTTTAGTGGGAGGTATTTAATGACATGGAGATCGTCACCGCGAGCCATGTGAATATGGAGAAGAAAGTCTTCAATCCATACCGCAGGATTTGTCGTTCCGTCGTATGCTTCAATGTTTACGGGTTTAAACCCTTATGGGAACTTGTGCTGCATTACCTCATCGGCAAAGCATTAGGGGTGTGCGGCGCCTCTGTATCGGGGTTCAGATGACATCCGTGTTCGGTTTTAAGCAAGGGTGAGGTTATGCTTATCGCGCTAGGCTTGATGGCTGTCATCTCGCGTTGGAGCACACCCCCTTGAACCGTAGATTGATCTGGCCTGATCGGCTCTATTGTCCAGGTCCTGGCGTAAGTCATAGGTGTAGCCCGGAGCCGCTACCTCTTTGCCTCGACGACGAGGTGGTGCGGGCTGGTGTTCGGCATAAGTAGCCACTTTGTCTTGCCCACGTGGTGGTCGGTCTAGTTCATCAGCATGATTATATCTTGACGGTATTGGCTCAAGGGCCTCGTCATCGAATTGTGGCAGCAGCTGACGATTCGGATAACTCTTCGTTGGGTGCTCGAGGCCATATTCCTTGGCAGCTAGGACCTGGGTCCATCTGTTGTTGAGCATATCCTGTTTGGCTTGAAGCTATTGCTGTTTCTTTTTTAGGCTCCTCGCAGTTGCGATGAGATGTCGCTTAAAGTGCTCTTGCTCGAGGGGTTCCCTTGGCACGATGAAGTCTTCATTGCCAAGGCAGACATCCTCCTCGAAGATCGATAGATTGTTACTATCTTCCGAATCCTCAACCCGACTGGCTCGTCGGGGTTGAATTGTCCCTCCTCCCATTCATCCTGCTTGGACGCAGGCTCGGCGGGGTCTTCGGGATCTTCGGCATCGTCTAGAGTGTTGTTGTCTCCGGTGCCGGTATTGCTTTCCTTTCGCGGCGCGATTGTCGACGGTCTAGGTACGGGGGTCCCCAGACTTGCCTGCCTGCGGCCCACGGCGTGGCTAAGCCAGCAGGCCGTACGACCCACGTTCATCAACAAGGCATTCAAGACCCACGCGAGGGGCCAAGCCTCGCGAGCCGGACGACACAAGACCTCCTCAGGAGTGGCCTAGTCAGGCAGGCTCACGAGGAGCAGAGATATCAAGGCGGGGCAAACCTCACGAAGCTCTCGTAACGTGATCCATGACGATCGACACCAGGCGGGCGCCAGCGCACGCATCGTCCTTGTTTCCTCTTTGGTGCTAAGGAAGCAGGCGCAGGCGAGGAGTACCGAGGCATCAGGCAAAGGTTGCCATATCGGTGCAACCATACCAAGACCAGGAGGACGGCAAGACGGAGGTCGTCGTGGAGCCCAAGACGGCGTCACCACCTGAGCTTTTCGCAGGCGAAGACCGCTTTTGTCAAGATAGCTTTTACTGGTTGTGCCCCTTCAAATTTGCCCGCCGTTGTTGGCTCCCTTCCCGCTCAATATTTGGGAAGAGGACCAGGGCCTATATAAGTAAAGCTAGCCACCACAGTAGGGGGCATCGAGCAGTCGATCCAGTTCTCACCCGCTAAGTCACCAAGCACAAGAACACCTCAAACTCAGGAGGTTGTTCTTCCCTCTGTACTGTTCATCATCAGCCCAAGAGGCAATCCACCACCGCAACACTAGAGTAGGGTATTACACCACAACGGTGGCCCGAACCAGTATAAATATCGTGTCTTTCTGTGTTGCGAGTTCGTCGAGTCCGTCTGCGAGATCTTAGCGAGCTAGGGCGTAGATTTGTAGGAGGGAAATACTTCGCGCGCACCCCAGTGTTCGAACATTAATGGTTTGCCGGAACCCCACATCCGACATTTGGCGCGCCAGGTAGGGGTGCGCCGGAGCTCCTCTCCACCAACTTTGTGCCTCGCCGCGCCGCCTCCATGGCAGGTGCCCCGCCATCCGCCTCTGCAGCCGACATCGACAGCGGGGCATCTGGGTACCAAGCCCTGGCCCCCGCCCTATGGCAAGTGTGGTGGCCAACCAAGTTAAAGCCAGAGATGCCGCCACATTACAACGGCGCGACAGACCCGTCACCGTTCCTGCTGGCATATGAGGAGGCTATCCTCGAAGCCGGAGGCAACGACAAGATCATGGCCAACTGGTTCCCCATGGCCCTCGCCAGCGAGCCACGCACTTGGCTGCTCAACCACCCAGGATCCACGGTGGCCTCCTGTGGGGAACTCCGCGACCTTTTCACCGCTCGCTACGCGGTGCCGGCGAACCACGCAGTCGCGGCCCTGTTGGGCGGCTCTCAAGCACCACCTTTGGACCGCCACGTCAAGCCGTTCCTCCGTCAGATCGGGGCCACCTCCAAGCGCCCGGGTGCTCCATCGGGTTGGGCCGCGCCGGAGGCCGACCTCACCTTCGGCTCAGAAGAGCACCCCGACTCCACCACCGGCTCCGGCATGCTCCCAATGCTCTGCACGCCCACCATCTGCAACGTGGCCGTTACCAAGACGCTCATCGACGGTGGTGCCGTCCTCAACTTGCTCTCCATAGAAGCCTTCAGCCTTCTTCACGTGCCACACGAGCGGCTCAGCCTCAGCAAGCCCTTCTCGGGAGTGGGTGGTGGAGCTGCCCACTCTCTGGGGAAGATCCGCCTCCCTGTCACCTTTGGCACGCGCAACAACTACTGCAGCGAGCTGGTGGACTTCGACATCGCCTGCATCGGTCTCCCGTACAACGCCATCCTCGGATACCCAGCTCTCGCTCAGTTCATGGCGGCGACTCACGCGGCCTACAACCTCATGAAGATGCCAGGGAGCAAGGGCGTCCTCACCATCAAGGGGGACACTAAGGAGGCCGTGACGGCACTCAGGCTCGCCTTCAAGACCAAGGGCAAGAAGACAACCCCGGCCGGCGCCAAGACTTCGAGGCCGAGGAGGCCGCACCTACCAAGAAGAAACAGCTGTTCACCCAAGACAAGGCAGAAACCAAGCAGGTGCCGGTCAACGAGGACGAGCCTTCGGGAGCCACCATTACCATAGGCGCTGGCCTCGACCCGGGTCAAGCAGAGGCCTTGGTGAGGTTCTTGCGCGCGAACAAGGAGATATTCGCGTGGGAGCCCAATCAGCTGGTAGGGGTCCCGAGAGAGGTGATTCAGCATCATCTGAGGGTATGCCCCAACATACGCCCCGTGAAGCAGCGGGCGAGACGGCAGTCCACTGAGAAGCAGGCCTTCATCATTCAGGAGACATGCAAGCTAGAGGTGGCAGGTGCCATTCGCGAAGTTCGATATCCCCAATGGCTGGCGAATCCCGTCGTAGTGCCAAAGAAAGGCGGGAAGGAATGGATGTGCGTCGACTTCCCCAACCTTAACAAAGCCTGCCCCCAAGATCCGTTCCCGCTCTCGAGCATCGGCCAGATAGTCGACTCCACCGCCGAGTGTGACCTACTGTGCTTCCTGGACGCATTCTCGGGTTATCATCAGATCAAAATGGCCACAGAAGACGTGGAGAAGACAGCCTTCCTGACACCATGTGGGGTGTACTGCTACACCTACATGCCGTTCGGGCTGCGCAACGTGGGCATGACTTTTCAGCGACTGATGCACATCGCCCTGGGGCGGCAGCTCGGGAGAAACACAGAGGCCTACGTCGACGACATAGTGGTAAAGTCTCGCGAGGCGAGGACATTGATCCAAGACTTGGAGGAGACCTTCGAGAGCCTGTGCCAAGTGAACTTGAGGCTTAACCCGGAGAAGTGCGTGTTCGGAGTCCCCTCCGGCAAGCTGCTGGGATTCCTAGTATCCCATAGAGGGATCGTGGCAAACCCGGAGAAGATCAAGGCCATCAAGGACATGAGCCCACCACAGACCCTCAAAGAGATGCAGAAGCTAGCAGGGCGGGTAACCGCATTAGGGCGTTTCATCTCCAAACTGGGAGAGCGCGCCTTACCCTTCTTCAAGCTCATGAAGAAGAAGGGCCCGTTCGAATGGACCCGGAGGCCGACCAGGCCTTCCAAGACCTCAAGAAATACCTTACCAGCCCTCCGGTGATGGTGGAACCACGGCCTCTCAAGCCCCTGGTACTCTACCTTGCCGCCACCCCGTACTCCGCCAGCGCGGCGCTGGTGGCAGTTCGGGAGGAGCGCCAAGCCAAGGGCGCACTACGCCAAGCCGGAGCTGAAGTGGCGCAGAATCAGGAAGGCGCAACAAAGACATCAGCGTTGGAAGACCAAGCTCAGCAGGACAACGTCGTAGAAGATCCTAAGGACAGTCAAGTCTCTGGAACCCCTCCACCTCAGGAGATGCCCCAATCTCCGCAGGACCCAAGCCCCGACAGTGTGCCAGCTCTTGTCGAACACCCCGTGTACTTCGTCAGCACCATGCTGCGAGACGCGAGGGCACGCTACCCCATGCCTCAGAAGCTCTTGCTCGCACTCTTGGTGGCCTCACGCAAGCTGCAACACTACTTCCAGGGGCACCCCATCAAGGTTTTCTTAGCCTACCCATTGGAGAGGGTGCTCAGGAGCCCTAACTCATCTAGAATGGTCGCTGAGTGGAACATCAAGCTGCAAGCATTCCAGTTAGAGTTCAGCACTACCAGGGTCATCAAGGGGGCCGCACTCGCTGACTTTGTGGCAGAATGAACTGATGCCCCGACACTTGAGGAAGGCGAAGACCGGTCCACCTCCCCAGGGAGCGAGGCTCCAGACGGATGGGTCATGTATTTTGATGGTGCCTTCGCGCACCAGGGCGCGGGGGCTAGAGCAGTGCTCATCTCGCCCACCCAGGACAAGCTCTACTACGCCGTGCAACTCTGCTTTCGGCACGGTGAGAAGGTCTCGAACAATATCACAGAATACGAAGGCCTCATAGCTAGCCTGAAGGCTGCGGCGGCCCTAGGTGTGAAGCGCCTTACCGTCAGCAGTGACTCACAACTCCTCATCAACTTCTCCAACAAGGTGTACGAGCCGAAGGACGAGCATATGGAGGCCTACCTCGCGGAGCTGCACAAGATGGAAAAATAGTTCTCGGGACTAGAGCTGCAGCACGTGCCCCGGGGCACCAACAAGGAAGCCGGCGACATTGCCAGGAGCGTCCAAGCGGCAACCACAAGAGCCCGGTGTCTCTGAGGAGCGGCTCTTCAAGCCATCAGCTACACCACCCCTTTCAAGCACGACTCAGCCTCGGGAGGAGCTCCCACAGCCTCCTGCCACGGGAGCCCCGGCCTGTGGCCTGACCTCAGGAGCTCGACTGCTATTGGCGCTCGAGCCCCAAGAGGAATGCTAAACCAAGGAATTCAAGGAGTACCTTACGCACGGGATGCTGCCGGAGAAGGAAGAGGATGCGGAGCGCGTGGCCCGGCAAGCCACGACATACTGTATCCAAGACGGTGAGTTGTACAGGAAACTACCGAACGATGTCACGCTGCGCCGCATCTCCAGTGATCAAGAAAGGGAGTTGCTGATCGACATACACGGCGGGGACTGTGGACACCACTCGTTGTCACAAACCCTTGTCGGCAAGGTGTTTCGTAGTGGATTCTACTGGCCAACAGCACTCAACAACGCAGCCGAACTGGTGAAGTCATGTGAAGCTTGCCAATTCCACGCCAAGCAAATCCATCAGCCAGCTCAGGGCATCCAAACCATCCCGCTCACATGGCCGTCCGCGGTCTGGGGGCTGGACATCTTAGGCCCGTTCCCTCGGGCGCCAGGGGGCTACCGCTATCTCTACGTCGCCATCGACAAGTTCACCAAGTGGGTGGAAGTGGAAGCCGTCCATACCATCCCGGCTGGCTCTGCTGTCAAGTTCATCAAGGGCCTCGTGAGCCGCTTTGGGTCCCCAACCGCATCATCATAGATAACGGTTCACAGTTTACTAGTAACCTCTTCAAAACCTACTGTGCTAACCTTGGAACGCAGATCTGCTACGCTTCGGTGGCCCACCCCAAGAGCAATGGTCAGGATGAACGCGCCAACACGGAGGTCTAGAGGGACCTCAAGAACAGGACCTTCAAGAAGAAGCTGGAGGCCTGCGGCAGGGGCTGGCACGACGAGCTCCAGTCCGTGCTGTGGTCCATCCGCACCACCGCTACCAAGCCAACGGCGAGACTCCATTCTTCCTCGTCTACGGAGCTGAAGCAGTCCTTCCTCACGAGGTTAAGCATCGCTCCGCACGGGTCCTGGCGTTCGACGAAACACAGCAGGACGCCACACGGGGGATGGATCTCGTCTTTGGGGAGGGGACGTCGTTCTTGGCTTCTGCACCGAGGGCGGCAAGGTACTGAAGAAGCGCCGCGCGATACCATCGCCGCAACATTCGCTCGGGGACGCCGAGACGGGTGACCTAGTCCCGAGGCGGGTCCTCTCCGTGAGGGCTGCATAAGCTTTCAGCCATGTGGGAGGGCCCGTTCAAGGTTGTCCACATCTTCCAGTTCGGGCGCGCAGGCGCTGGAGACACAAGACGGGATACCTATCCAAAACGCCTAGAACATCCAGCACCTCTGGAAGTTCTACCCATGAAGCAAGGCCCAGAGCCTGTGAAGCAGTGCATGTGAAGAATCGCCGCCCGTGACACTCTCACGTAATAATGAGTTGGGGTTGTACACGCCCCGGAGTCTCAGGAGCGCCGGCCCTCAGGCCCTGGGGCTCCCGGCCATGCCTAGTGGCAGCACTTAGCTTCGCGCTGGTGAGAATACTTGAAGACTAGATTAGGTGCCGGACGCGGCTTTTCATTTGCTTTCCGTAGTTGGCTTGCTTTTCCTTAAATCAAAGTTTGCTTTCGGTGTTCCTTGCTGATTTGATTCCCTCGCCTCTTACCGCATTTTCCGGCTCTGGTTTGCTCGTATTCTCTCTCTCGCATACCTCGCGAGGGGACTTGGCAGGTGCCCCCGTGAGTGTTTTTCTCCTCTCTGCCTTCTCGCGAGCCACCCTCGTTCGAGCCCAAAAGCTGGCGCATCCCTCCTGGTCCGTGCCCCTCGGGTACCGCGATACAAGCGTCAGGTCAAGGCTTGGGTGGACGGCAAAACTCTTAACGCACTTCCTAATGAATTTTTGCAGTTCCCAAGCGAATGCAGGCCACCAAGGCAAGATGGACACGAGGAAACAAACACCTCGTGAGGAAGAGGGCATCCTGAATATATCAGGTTAAGTTATCTTTGCACAAAATAACGACATAGCACGGGAGCGACACGCGTAATGCAATAACCAAGGAACCATAGTTCGGTACACGCCCCCCTGGGCCCATACTGGTTTCGTTCTTGATGCAGGAAAAAGAGCAAAACAAAAGCGGTGTTACGGCGATCCACGGAGGCAGGCGCCTAGCGACTTCCCGAGCCTAGCCAGACCCCTCCTCGCGCATCACGGAGGCGCGGCGATGAGACGACCCGCTGCCGCCTTCGAAGCGGGCGCGGCGGCTGGCCGTAGCCACCACTGCTGGAGCTGTTGCCGGAGGAAGAGCTGCCGTAGGTAGACGAGGCACGGTCGCCGCCAGGGGCGGGCTCACCCTCATCCTCGTCACAACCATCCCCAAGGCTGAGCACCTCCTCACCGTCGATCGTCTCGGGGCAGCACCCGGCGCGGCGACCATCTTCCCCAAACACCCTCACATAGAGGGTCGATCCACCATCGTACTTGAAGTGGAGGGTGCACCGCCTGCACAGGCCGCGCACGCGGGCGAACGTATGCCAGCCGGAGGCCAGGGCTATGTTGCCCGCGGCGGAAGTCTCGGTCGCGACCCAAGAGGCCTTGCTGCAGCAACCATCCGCCTGCAACCAGAGTCCGCCTGGACCAGCGGCCGGCAGTTCGCGGGCGAAGAAGCGCGGAAGTTGGAGCCAGTTGCCGGCCGGGTTCTCCGACGAGACGTCAAACTCCGGTGACACCTCCGCCATGTGGAAGCGCGGACGAGGGGCCGCGCCACCATAACACGCCTACCCCCGTCAACTGGACCGCCATGGCTTGGATGACCCCCTCCACATGCCGTGGCGCCGCCTCGGCAGTGGGCCATGGGGGAGGGGGCGTGCTTGCGCGGACGGCCGCGTCCGCGCTTGGGCGCCGGGGAGCCGGGTCCCTCGCGAGGGGCCTTTCCCTTCTCGGCGGCGGAGAACTTCCTTCGTGGCACCATTGGTGGCACTGCAAGCAATGGAGCAAGGAGGAAGAAGCAAGCAAGCGAGGAAGAGATGGGCGATGGGGGCCCTGCCCCCCTCCCCATTTATAACGAAAGAAGGCCAACCGGCGCCTCCCACGATCGCAGATAATGATGGTTTTCCTTGCATGTCGCAGGGACTTGTCAAGTTGTGCAGTTGCGGAGGCAGCGTGGGGAAGTGGAGACGCCCACGTCCAATCAACCGCCATGCGTCAACCGAGGCCGCAGGCTTTTGGGGCCCACGGTGCTCCATACTTGACCCTTGGCTTCGCCGCGAAGCCAAGACCGAGCGCACCTTGGACCCGGGGGCTATTGTCGGTGTTCTGGGAACGGGGGTCCCCAAACTTGCCTGCCTGCAGCCCACGGCGTGTCTAAGCCAGCAGGCCGTACGGCCCATCTTCATCAACAAGGCATTCAAGACCCACGCGAGGGGCCAAGCCTCGCGAGGCGGACGATGCAAGACCTCCTTAGGAGTGGCCTAGTCAGGCAGGCTCACGAGGAGCGGAGATTTCAAGGCGGGGTAAACCTCATGAGGCTCTCGTGACGTGAGCCATGACGATCGACACCAGGCGGGCGCCAGTGCGCGCAGTGTCCTTGTTTCCTCTTTGGTGCTAAGGAAGCAGGCGCAGGCGAGGAGTATCGAGGCATTAGGCAAAGGTTGCCATATAGGTGCAACGAGACCAACACCAGGAGGACGGCAAGATGGAGGTCATCGTGGAGCCCAAGACGGCGTCACCACCAGAGCTTTTCGCATGCGAAGACCGCTTTTGTCAGGATAGCTTGTACTGGCCGTCCCCTTCAAATTTGCCCGCCATTGTTGGCTCCCTTCCCGCTCAATATTTGGGAAGAGGACCAGGGCCTATATAAGTAGACCTAGCCACCACAGTAGGGGGCATCGAGCAGTCCATCCAGCTCTCACCCGCTAAGTCACCAAGCAAAAGAACACCTCAACCTCAGGAGGCTGTTCTTCCCTCTGTACTGTTCACCATCATCCCAAGAGGCAATCCACCACCGCCACACTGGAGTAGGGTATTACACCACAACGGTGGCCCAAACCAGTATAAATCTCGTGTCTTTCTGTGTTGCGAGTTCGTCGAGTATGTCTGCGAGATCTTAGCGAGCTAGGGCATAGATCAGTAGGATGGAAAGACTTCGCGCGCACCGCAGTGTTCGAACCTTAAGGGTTTGCCGGAACCCCACATCTGACAGTGATTTTGAGCGACGCCCCTGACATCGATGTTTCGATGGTGCCTCGACGGGCTTGTCCTCGATCGGATCCTTGCTGCCGTCGTTGTCATCCTTTTTCGGTGTTTCCACCATATACACGTCGTATGTGGAGGTGGTCGTCCAACGCCCAGTGATGGGCGGATTCCGGCCTGGTTCGTCTCTGGCATCGTCGTCCATACCGTCAATGTCTTCAGAGGCATAATCTAGCATGTCGGTCAAGTCCTCGACAGTGGCTATTAAGTGGGTGGCGGGTGGACGTAAAATTCCCCGCTCTCAGCCCCTAATCTGGGCTGGGCGTGGTTCAGAGGTGATACTTCCATAATGGCGAGAGATCGCATTAAGTCGAGGGCCTCGCTTAGGAGCGAAGGCCGGACGGGGAACCGAGGTCCTTCGGAGCTGAGTATGGCACATGACACCTGGCCGTGCTCAATGGGCGTAGACCTTGATAGTTCGGAGCTAGCTTCCAGGGGTGAGTTCGGCTCTCCGATGATAGGGAGAGTCCTGCTTGATTCCATGCTTGCCGAAGATATAGTCTTCCTCTGGGTCTTCGGCAAAGAGCTCCGTAGTAGAAGAGAGTCCGGTGGGTTCCAAACTCCCATCTTCGGACATGTGGTTTGCTCTGGATCTAAGGTCGAGGCAGGGATGATTGCTGACTCTCGCACAAGGCCAGATAGTGGATCTGACGGGTTTCCTTCTTGAGGATGAGGAATAGCGGTCGAGGCCATGAACCCTTCAAAGATCAAGTCTCCTCGGATATCGCTGACATAGTTTAGATTTCCGAACCTGATCTAATGATGAGGGGCGTAGCTATCTATTTGTTCAAGGTGACCAATTGAATTGGCAAGCAGAGTGAAGCCGCCAAACACGAAAAGTTGACCGGGGTGGAAGATTTCCCCGGAAACAGCATTGTTGTCGATGATCAAACGAGCCATTGAACCTTCTGGCGACGACACAGTGGAACTCTCAATGAAAGCACCAATGTCGGTGTCAAAACTGGCCGATCTTGGGTAGGGGGTCCCGAACTGTGCGTCTGGGAATCGAACGTAACAAGGGACATAGGGAACACGATGTTTACCCAGGTTCGGACCCTCTTAATGGAGGTAAAACCCTACTTCCTGCTTGATTGTCTTTGATGAGTATAGGGGTTACAAGATTTGATCTACCTCAAGATCGTAATGGCTAAACCCTAGAAGTCTAGCCTATATGAATTCGGATAGCCTCTACGGACTAAACCCTCCGGTTTATATATACACCGGAGGGGCCTAGGGTTGTACATAGTCGGCTTGAAGAAGAAGGAAATTACATATTCGGACGCCAATCTTGCCATCCACGCATAGGAGAGTCCTATCCGGACACGGGGAAAGGTCTTCTACCTTGTATCTTCATGGCCCATCAGTCCGGCCCATATCAGATAGCCCGGACACCCGAGGACCCCCTAATCCAGGACTCCCTCAGCAAGGCCTCTGCATCATGGCTCCATATCCTGACGGTTTCTAGGTCGTGTGGGAAGGACCCTCCTATCGCAGTCACTCACTTGGCGACGGTTCAAAATTCCATCGTGTAAAGGGGTTAAAAACCGTGTGTATAACACCTCGTTGTACCAGTGTGTGACAAACCCGTATCATCACGGAAGTGTTTTTTCTGTAGTGCTACTAGTGATTCAAGACATACAAAGCTAGTACCATGCAACTTATGAATTTTCAGGAAGCATGAAAGCTGCAAGGAATGCAAAGATACACTCAAATCTTAACTTGTCCGTTTTGAGAAGATGAAGGCTATACCACAAGCGTAGCATGGACTAACACCGGATTGCCATTGGTGTAAAAGTAAAATATTCTAACTAGATTATTGAGACTAGTGCAGGGGCAGTCTGCTAGACATATGCACAAGAGGCAATAATATTTTATTATTATATTTCCATGTTTATAATTAAGAGTTTATATTCCATTTGTAACTGCTATGATCCTGGAATATGCGATTCAGCGAAAAACTCATGCACGTGTGGAATGATGAACAGTAAAATATGATTCCTAGTCTCGCCTCTAAGATGAGCTCAAGTGTTGTTGGTGATCATGTTTTCCAAATCTTAGGATATCATTAAGTGTAACGATAGTCCTAAAACAACTTTAAGAATATGATGTTAGAAGAACGATCGTATTGAATCGACCCAAACTTGTTTGTTATACTTTGAGATAATATCATCAAAAGTCAATTGTTATAACACAGAGTGTTAATGTGTCATTTAATTGCTTAGATCATGAGAGTATTGTAGTCACTTCTTGCCGTGAGTTGAACTTTGGGGTTTTTCAAACATCATCTGTAACACGATGATCCTAACGACAACTTATTGGTTCATCCGAAAGTTTGACAAGGGACTAAATAGCTCAAGAGTGGAATTTGCTCCCCCGATGACGGAGAGATATTCTTAGGGCCCTCTTGATGTGATAGTATATGTCATCGTCTGGCTAGACACAAGTGACTATGTCACGGGGATGTCGGAACAAGTCAATGAGAAAGAAGAACAAAACCGGTAACGAGTAGATCGGTATACTAAGCATGTGTACGACTTAAGAGGATACTGGCATATATCACCTCGGGTTTTGTAAAGTATCGCGAAGCAAAGGGAATAACACATGATAACAAAAGGTTCACTCAAATGTCATTCGTGTACTAATAGGGTTCCATATGGATGCCCACGGTTCCGCTATCAGTCATTGAAGAAAAGGGGTTTTGCATGTCTCTGTTTAGCAAACCTATAGGGTCACAAGCTTAAGGTAATCACAATATGCTGAGTATTAGTAGGATAGGGGAAATAATAAAATATTTATGAAATATTTTCATTAATATTCAAAATAGTTTCAAGAGGAATCGGAAACATTTCGAGGTCACCGGAAGGGTTTCTGGGTTTACCGGGTAATACCGATAAATTATATATAGGTGGAAGTAGTTTCCAGTGATGTTAAATTAATGGACTCTAATCCAAACGGTATATTTTTAAGAAATAGATACGAATGATCCTTCCTTCACTCTAATTACGTACATATATGCATTAAAATGACTAATTTTCCTTTCACGTGCACTTCTCCCTCTAATTACATGCATATATGCACTAGAGGACGAAAAGCTCATGTCATCCTAGATTCTTACTTTTTTCAAACTCGCAATGTTTTGTAGCTCAAACCGTTGGTCAGATTGCAAAACCATTTTCACATAAAAAATCCGCCGCGACGAGACCTTCAAAACTAGATCACATGTTGATATGTTCTGATGAATTTTTTTTCGAATCCAAAGTTACCAGGCCTAAGCTAAGTAAATTATCACACCGCCGATACATAAATTACCATCCCTCTTACACAGAAATTATCGGAGCTTAAAAATGTTCCCTTTAACCTTCTCCCCACATGCAAATGCACTAGAGGACAAGAAAACTGATGTAATCCTAGATTTCTCATATTTTGAAGCTTCCAAATATTTCGTAGCTCAAACCGTTGATCCTATTGAAAACCAGTTTTCACATAAAAAATCATCACGGCGAGACCTTCGAAACCAGACCCGATGTTGGTATATTTTAACGCTTCTTTATTGGGTCAATAGTTATCATACCTATGATAAGTAAGTTATCAGCTCTGCTATGCGTATATTACCTATTTATATTGGAGTTTATCGGGGGTATGTTTTTCCTAGCTGAAATAGTTATTGTGTTGTTTGTAAGTGAGTTATCAGCTATGTGTGCATATATTACCATACTATTTATAGAGAAATTATCGGGGTATGTTTTTCAGCACAAAGAATAATGGGTGAAAAAGTTACCGCGGTGTTTGTACATGAGTTATTAGATCTACTGTGTGTATATTACTATGGCAATTACACAAAGGTTGTCGGAGGTACTTTTTCGACAACTTTTTCCCAATGTGAAAAAGTTATCGTGGTGTTTATACATGAATTATCAGCTCTGCAATGTGCAAATTATCATGCCACTTAGACAAAAGTTATTGGGGATGTTTGTACATAAGTTATCACATACGCAATTGGAATACTACATAGTATTTGCATACAAGATATCGAGGGTATGTTTTTTAACAACTTTTTTCCCAGGTCAAAAAGTTACCACGATGTTTGTGCATGAGCTATCACCCCTGTTGTGCGTATATTACCATGCTATTACACAAAAGGTACTAGGGGTATGTTTTCAACAACTCTCTTCGGGGGTGGGGGGGGTGGGGGTGGGGGGTGGAGGGTGGGCATGCAACATTACCGTGGTGTTTGTACGTAAGTTATCAGGTCTATGATGTGTATATTACCATGCTATTAGACAAAAATTATTGGGAAATGTTTTCAACAATTTTTTCCCTCTGAATCAAAAGTCACCGTGATGTTCGTACAAATAGTTATCATCTCCATCATGCACAAATTACCATGTTATTTACATAGAAATTATTGAGGATATTTTCAATAAGTTTTACTTCGAGTCAAAAAGCGCATAGTTTGTACATAAATTTGTGGGTGAACGTAGCATGCAATTTAAAAAAAATTCCTACGCTCATGCAAGATCTATCTAGAAGATGCATAGCACCGACGGGTACAGTGTGTCTACGTACCCTTGTAGACTGAAAAGCGGAAGTGTTTGACAACACGGTTGATGTAGTCTAACTTCTTCTAGCACCGACCGATCAAGCACCGAACGGACACCTACGAGTTCTGCACACGTTCAGCGTGATGGCGTCCCTCGCCTTCTTGATCCAGCAAGGTGTCAAGGAAGTAGATGAGTTCCTCCAACACAACGGCATGGTGACGGTGATGGTGAAGTGATCCACACAGGACTTCGCCTAAGCACCGCGAGAATATGATCGGGGGTGTAAACTGTGGAGGGGGGGGGGGCGCCGCACATGGCTAACAATTGATGTTGTGTGCTTGTGAGGCGCTCCTTCCGCACATATATATGAGGCGCTCCTATTTGCATGTGGGAGGGGAGAGGAGGAAGCCAGGGCGCGCCCTAGGGTTGGCGGCCGCCCTCTAGGGGGCCTGCCTTGCCCTGCCCCCTTTCCATGTATGCATGAAGGGGAAGGAAAGAGGGGAGGGGTGAGGGAAGGAAGTGGGAATTCTAATTCACACTTCCCTTTCCCTTCCCCCTTTATTTCTCCTCCTCCTATGGCCTTATAGGGCTCGCCAGCCCCTTGCGGGCTCGTATATTCCTTCACCAAGGACCATATGGCCCATAAGATTGTCGAGGGTTCCCGAAACACCTTCCAATGACCTGGTAAGTACCCGATACCCTCCGAAACACTTCCAGTGTCCGAATACTATCGTCCTATATATCAATCTTTTCCTCTCGACTATTTAGAGACTCCTCGTCATGCTCATGATCTCATCCGGGACTCCGAACAACATTCGCTCACCAAATCACACAACTCATATAATACAATATCGTCATCGAACGTTAAGCATGCGGACCCAACGAGTTTGAGAACTATGTAGACATGACCGAGACACCTCTCTGTTCAATAACCAATAGTGGAACCTGGATGCTCATATTGGCTCCTACATACGAAGATCTTTATCTGTCGAACCGTTATGACAACATATGTAATTCCCTTTGTCCATTGGTATGTTTACTTGCCCGAGATTCGATCGTCGGCATCTTCATACCAAGTTCAATCTCGTTACTGGCAAGTCTCTACTCGTTCCGTAATGCATCATCTTGCAACTAACTCATTAGTCACATTGCTTGCAGGGCTTCTTATGATGTGTATTACCGAGAGGCCCAGAGATACCTCTCCGAAACTCGGAGTGACAAATCCTAATCTCGATCTATGCCAACTCAACAAACACCTTCGGAGATACATGTAGAGCATCTTTGTAATCAACTAGTTATGTTTTGACGTTTGATAGCACACAAGGCATTCCTCCAATATCCAGGAGTTGCATAATCTCATAGTCGAAGGAATATGTATTTGACATCAAGAAAGCAATAGCAATAAAATTGAACATTCATTATGCTAAGCTAATGGATGGGTTTTGTACATCACATCATTCTCCTAATGATGTGATCCCATTCATCAAATGACAACACATGTCTATGGTTAGGAAACTTAACCATCTTTGATTAATGAGCTAGTCTAGTAGAGGCATACTAGGGACATAGTGTTTTGTCTATGTATCCACACATGTATCAAGTTTCCGGTTAATACAATTCTAGCATGAATTATAAATATTTATCATGATATAAGGAAATATAAAATAACAACTTTATTATTGCCTCTAGGGCATATTTCCTTCAGTCTCCCACTTGCACTAGAGTCAATAATCTAGTTCACATCACCATGTGATTAATACCAATAGTTCACATCGTCATGTGATTAACACCCAAAGTTCATATCGCCATGTGACTAACACCCAAAGAGTTTACTAGAGTCAATAATCTAGTTCACATCACCATGTGATTAACACCCAAAGAGTACTAAGGTGTGATCATGTTTCTTGTGAGAGAGGTTTAGTCAACGGGCCTGCCACATTCAGATCTGTATTTTGCAATTTTCTATGTCTACAACGCTCTGGACGGAGCTACTCTAGCTAATTTCTCCCACTTTCAATATGTATCCAGATTGAGACTCAGAGTCATCTAGATTAGTGTTAAAGCTTGCATCAACGTAACCCTTTACGACAAACCCTTTATTACCTCCATAGCCGAGAAATGTTTCCCTAGTCCTCTAAGGATAATTTTGACCACTGTCAGTGATCTACTCCTAGATCACTATTGTACCCCCTTGCCAAACTCATGGCAAGGTACACAATAGATTTGGTACATAGCATGGCAGACTTTATAGAACCTATGGCTGAGGCATGGGGAATGAAATTCATTCTCTTTCTATCTTCTACCGTGGTCGGGCTTTGAGTCTTACTCAGCTTCACACCTTACAATACAGGCTAGAACTCCTTCTTTGACTGATCCATTTTGAACCCCTTCAGAATCTTGTCAAGGTATTTACTCATTGAAAATCTTATCAAGCATCTTGATCTATTTGTATAAATATTGATGCCCAATATGTAAGCAGCTTCACCAAGGTCTTTCATTAAAAAATTCTTATTCAAGTATCCTTTTATGTTATCTAGAAATTCCGTATCATTTCCAATCAATAATATGTCACCCGCATATAATATCAGAAATGCTACAGAGCTCCCACTCACTTTCTTGTAAATACAAGCTTCACCATAAGTCTGTATAAAACCATATGATTTGATCACTTCATCAAAGCGTATATTCCAACTCCGAGATGCTTGCACCAGTCCATAGATGAATCGCTGGAGCTTGCACACTTTGTTAGCACCTTTAGGATCAACAAAATCTTCTGCTTGCATCATATACAACTCTTCATTAAGAAATCCATTAAGGAATGCAGTTTTGATGTCCATTTGCTAGATTTTATTATCATAAAATGCGGCAATTGCTAACATGATTCGGGCGGACTTAATCATTGCTATGGTTGAGAAATTCTCATCGTAGTCAACCCCTTGAACTTGTCGAAAAACTTTTGCGACAAGTCGAGCTTTGAAGACGGTAACATTACCACCAGCGTCAGTCTTCTTCTTGAAGATCCATTTATTTTCTATGGCTTGCCGATCATCGGGAAAATCCAACAAAGTCCACACTTTGTTCTCATACATGGATCCTATCTCAGACTTCATGGCCTCACTCAAGACATCTGTCAGAATCTGGGCTCATGATAGCTTCTTCATAGTTCGTAGGTTCGCCATGGTCTAGTAACATGACTTCCAGAAAAGGATTACCATACCACTCTAGTGCAGATCGTGCTCTGGTTGATCTACGAGGTTCAATAATAAGTTGATCTGAAGTTTCATGATCATCATCATTAGCTTCTTCTGAAGTTGGTGTAGGCATTATGGGAACGTTTTTCTATGATGAGCTACTTTCCAATTCGAGATAAGGTACAGTTACCTCATCAAGTTCCACTTTCCTCCCACTCACTTCTTTCGAGAGAAACTCCTTCTCTAGAAAGTTTCCATTCTTGGCAACAAAGATCTTGACTTCGGATCTGTGGTAGAAGGTGTACCCAATTGTTTCCTTAGGGTATCCTATGAAGACACACTTCTCCATCTGGGTTCGAGCTTTATCAGGATGAAGCCTTTTGACATAAGTGTCGCAACCCCAAATTTTAAGAAATGATAGCTGAGATTTCCTGCCAAACCATAGTTCATATAGTGTCGTCTCAACGGATTTAGACGGTGCCCTATTTAACGTGAATGCAGCTGTCTCTAGTGCATAACCCCAAAACAATAGTGGTAAATCGGTAAGAGACATCATAGATCGTACCATATCTAATAAAGTATGGTTACGACGTTCGAACACACCAATACGCTGTGGTGTTCCAGGTGGCGTGAGTTGTGAAACTATTCCACATTGTTTTAAATGAAGGCCAAACTCGTAACTCAAATATTCGCCTCCGCGATTAGATCGTAGGAACTTTATTTTCTTGTTGCGATGATTCTCCACTTCACTCTGAATTTTTTGAACTTTTCAAATGTTTTAGACTTGTGTTTCATTAAGTAGATATACCCATATCTGCTCAAATCATCTGTGAAGGTCAGAAAATAATGATACCCGCCGTGTGCCTCATTACTCATTGGACCGCATACATTGGTATGTATTATTTCTAGTAAGTCATTGGCTCACTCCATTGTTTCGGAGAATGGAGTTTTAGTTAGCTTGCCCATGACGCACGGTTCACATGTATCAAATGATTCATAATCAAGTGATTCCAAAAGTCCATCTACATGGAGTTTCTTCATGCGCTTTACACCAATATGACCAAAATGGCAGTGCCACAAGTATGTTGCACTATCATTATCAACTTTCTTATATTTTGGCATCAATATTATGAATATGTGTATTACTACGATTGAGATTCAATAAACCATTTACATTGTGTCAGTTTCTGGGTTCCAGCAAACCCTTGAGGTTCGAACACAGGGGTGCGCACGAAGATCTCTCTCTCCCTAGCTCGCTCTCGCAACTATCTCAAGGCCTAGCTCGACGAACCCAAAGAACAAGAGACACGAGGGTTTATACTGGTTCGGGCCACCGTTTTGGTGTAATACCCTACTCCAGTGTGGTGTAGTGGATTGCCCTTTCGGCTGGGGATGAACAAGTACAAGGGATGAACAACCTCCTAAGGAATGGTATTCTTGAGCTCGGTGAGCTTGTGTGTTGAGGATGATCTGAATGATCCGTCTCCAGATCAGTTCCCAGATCAGTTTCCTCCTATGGTGGTGGCTAGTCCTATCTATAGAGGCCCTAGTCCTCTTCCCAAATATTAGGCGGGAAGGGATCCTACAACGACCAATTTGAAGGGGGACAACTAGTACAAGTTATCCTGACAAAAGGTGGTCTTCACCTACCAAAGGCTCTGGTGGTGACGCCGTCGTGGGCTCCACTGTGACCTCCGTCCTGCCGTCCTGTTGGTCTTGGTCTCGGTGCACCGATATGGAAACCTTTGCTTGATGCCTCGGGACTCCTCGCCTGCGCTTGCCCCTTTAGCACCAAAGAGGCAACTGGCACTCAGCACCCGCTGGCGCCCGCCTGGCCTTGGTCGTCATGGCTCACGTCATACGAACCTCGCGAGGTGCCCCTTTGCATAGATATATCCGCTCCTCGGGAGCCGGTCTAGCGAGGCTGCCCCTGAGAGGTCTTGCGTCATCCGCCTCGTGAGGCTTGGCCCCTTGCGAGGGTCTTGAGCTGTTGTTGCTGAATATGGGTCGTACCAGACCGTTGGTGGAGCCAAGCCCTGGGCCGCAGGCAGGCAAATCTGGGTACCCCCGTACCCAGGACGCCGACAGTAGCCCCCGGGCCCAAGGCGCACTCGTACTTGGCTTCGAGGAGATGCCAAAAGGGTCAAGTGCGGAGCGCTGTGGGCCCCAAAGCCTGCAGCCTCGATTGACGTGTGGCGATTGACACGACATGGGCGTCTCTGCTTCCCCACGCTGCCTCGGCAACTGTCCCCGACTGACAAAAGGCCAGTGCGCGCCGTGGTGCCTTCATTGCCCGCCCTCGTCTTGCTCCAGATCCCCTTTCTTGCTTCTTTCTCCCAAAGACTCTGGATCTGCGCCAACTCCCCCTCGAGCCTGCAATCAATGGCGTCTGGCAAGGCAAAGGCCGCTTCTCCACCCACCTGGTACAAGCCGGCTCTGAGCGCGCCCAACGTTTTGGAGAAGAACCTCGCTGCCATGCTCCTGATGGCGGCAGAGGGCAGCAACAAGAAGGGGAAGACCGCGCTCCGGGCTGGCTTCGCCGAACCGGAGGCCTCATGCAGCACCTTCTACCCCTTCTTCATGAGTAGTGTTGTCGCAGGGCTGGTTCCCCTTTTCTCAGATTTCATCTACGCTGTCCTTAGCCACTATAAGTTGCATGCCCTTCATCTCCACCCCAACTCTGTCCTCCTCCTGCCGATCTTCGCCTTATATTGTGAGGCATTCTTGGGGGTGATGCCATATGTGGCTTTGCTTCGCCACTTCTTCTTCCTCCGGAACAAGGGCAGCCACTGCTCGGGGTGTGCCAACTTCGTCGCGGCCAACGGGACCAACGCGATCTCGAAGGCCGGGAAGAAGGCCGAGAACTTCAGGAGTAAGTGGGTCCTCATGGACGCCAAGTGCTCTCACCCTCGGTTGGTGCTGCCGACCGAGATGCCCGTGCCTCATGACGGGTGGTTCAGCGCGAAGCTCACCGACCCTCGGGGTGTGCAGGTGCTGGAGAAGATGACTGCCGACCTGAAGCCTGACGACTCGAAGGCGTTGAAGTTGATGGGGGCCATGATCGTCAAGGAATTCCTGGCATAGCATGTAGCTCCACTCCAGGCGCGCTCGCGCCCCTTGTGGAAGCTCGGGGACGAGGGGGACGACCTCCGCCTGCATCCTGACGCCTTGTCGGAGGAGGATCTGGCCGCGGCTATCCGCCTCTTGGTCAGGGACATTCTGGGGTATCCGCCTGACACCCACGTCCCCCTGTACCACCGTCTTGATGGGGCGAAGGTTGCTGCCGCCATGTCCGCCTTCGACAGGTGCAGGCTCGTTCCGCCGGCGCCTTCCAAGGCCCCGGTGGTGACGGCTCCGGTGATGGTGTCCTCCGATGACTCTGACGAGGAGGAGGAGCAGGACTCGAAGGCGACCCCGGAGGGGACCGGGGAGACCTCCCCTCCGTGCAAGGCCGATCTCCTCCGCGCCCTACCTGATGACGAAGACGCCGGCGACCACCAGGTGAGGGAGGTCCTGCCCCCTGGTGGGGTCACCATGAGGTCCAAGGTCACCCCCTTGAAGAGGTCGCAGGCTGGGGTCCCGACGAAGAGCAGATCAGCGCTGATCTCCCGAGGCGATGCTCCTGCTCTGACGCTGTCTGGTGCTGCCGTCGGGCCGGCTGCCGCTGCCTCATCTGCCCCGGGAGCTCGCGCGCCGGCGCCCCATGCTGCGAGGCCCTGGGGCTCCGTGCTTCTGAAGATGCCGCGGAACTACGCCGCCGTGGACCAGTAAGCACCTAGCCCAGACTTTGTCCTTACTCCTGCTTCTGTCGTTGCTTCCTGATGCTCTCCTCTTGCACCGTCAGGCCGACGCCAGCGGCGAAGAAGAAGAAAGAGGAGACAGCTGCATCCTCGAGGGCCGAGTAGCCTAGCCTGGTCGCACCCCCTCCGGCGCAGAAGGGCGGCGATGGTGCCCATACTTCTCCCGCTTGGTCGTCCTTGCGAGGCCCAGTGGACCACCCTCAGGAGAAGGCGACCTCTCCGGCCAAACCGGCTCCGGAGGCGCCTATCCCCAGCTCGCCCGTCGATGTTGCCAAGGTTCAGGAGCACCCAGCTTCTCTTCCCGCCGTCATCAGCTTGCAAGTCTTGGCGACGATGCAGCCTCCTCCTCCGGTCGCACCGCTGCCTCATGATAATTCCGCTGCGCCCGACACCCTGCAGGGGGCTCTTTCCGTGCTGACACGGCTTCGGGGCAACCTTCAAGGCGCCGACCGCCGCCTGGTGGCAGGGCTGTCGGTGTTCTGGGAACGGGGGTCCCCAGACTTGCCTACCTGCGGCCCACGGCGTGGCTAAGTCAGCGGGCCGTACGGCCCATCTTCATCAACAAGGCATCCAAGACGATCGCGAGGGGACAAGCCTCGCGAGGCGGATGACGCAAGACCTGCTCAGGAGCGGCCCCTCTAGGCAGGCTCACGAGGAGCGGAGATATCAAGGTTTGGTAAACCTCACGAGGCTCTCGTGACGTGAGCCATGACGATCGACACCAGGCGGGCGCCAGGTGGGCGCCAGCGCGTGCAGTGTCCTTGTTTCCTCTTTGGTGCTAAGGAAGTGAGCGCAGGCGAGGAGTACCGAGGCATCAGGCAAAGGTTGCCATATCGGTGCAAAAAGACCAAGACCAGAAGGACGGCAGGACGGAGGTCATTGCGGAGCCCAAGATGGCATCACCACGAGAGCCTTTCACAGGCGAAGACCATTTTGTTAGGATAGCTTGTACTAGCTGTCCCCCTTCGAATTTGCCTGCCGTTGTTGGCTCCCTTCCTGCTCAATATTTGGGGAGAGGACCAGGGTCTATAAAAGTAGAGCTTGCCACCACAGTAGGGGAGGGTTCTGATCCACAGAGAGTTCTAATCCACAGAGAGTTCTGATCCACAAAGAGTTCTGATCCACCGAGGTTTCTGATCCACGGAGAGTTCTGATCCATAGAGAGTTCTGAGACACAGAGGCATCTCACCCACGCAAGTTCGTCAAGCCACAAGAACACCTCAACCTCAGGAGGCTGTTCTTCCCCTTGTATTGTTCATCATCAGCCCAAGAGGTAATCCACCACCACCACACTGGAGTAGGGTATTACACCACAATGGTGGCCCGAACCAGTATAAATCTCGTGTCTTTCTGTGTTGCGAGTTCGTCGGGTTCGTCCGCGAGATCTTAGCGAGGTAGGGCGTGGATTGGTAGGAGGAAAAGACTTCGCGCGCACCCCAGAGTTCGAACCTTAAGGGTTTGCCGGAACCCCACATCCGACATTTGGCGCGCCAGGTAGGGGTGCGCCGTAGCTTCCCTTCCGTCAATCCGTCGCTCCATCGTCTCCATGGCGGGCCACGCCGCCGAGCTGAGCGCGGGCTGCCTCACCGCCTGCGTGTTGCTCGGGGACGGCTCCCATCGGCGGGCCACCTCGTCGTTCTCCGTCTCCCGCTGCCAACACTGCCACCCGCCCGGCGGGGAACGAGCAGCAGGACGGCCGCACCGCCACTCCATCGCTGACCCCGGTCGGTTCCTCGTCTCACGCACGCCGCGCTCCCATGGAGGCACGGGCCGCGCTCCTCGCGGCGAACGAGCTCCTGTGCTACCGCCCAATCGACGACCTCTACGAGGAGTGGCTCGACCGCATCGCCGAGCTCGTCCGCGCCGCAGGGGGCTCCCCGGCGCCGTATCTCTCTCTGCCTCACCCTCCACCAGCCACAGGCGACGTGGCTCATGGCGCGCCCCCACCACCTTTGCCCCAAGACTGCGCCAAGGCGCGTGGCCCCACGGCGTGATCCGCCACATCCGGTGCCCGCGCGCGGAGAGAGAAGCTGCCAAGAAATCCCTCGGCCACGAGAAGCTGCACCTGCTCCCCGCGCCGCCTTGCCAAGACCGCGCGCTGCCCACGGTGGCACTGCGCAAACCTCATCAAGACCAAGCTCCACCTCTGAGGTGGGCCTCGGCAACCACGGCCGGCTGCCGCGCCTTCACCCCCGAGCTGCGTAGCGTCGCCTGGCCAGGCAAGTTCAAGCCAGATCTGCCTCCTCTCTACGACGGCACCGCCGATCCCGCGGAGTTCCTGCAGCTCTACGAGCTGAGCATCAAAGCGGCCAACGGCGACGAGAAAGTCATGGCCAACTGGTTCCCTATGGCTCTCAAGGATGGTGCTCGCTCCTGGCTCCTAAACCTGCAGTATGGCTCGATCTCCTCCTGGGATGAGATGCGCGACCGCTTCATCGCCAACTTCCAGGGCACCCGCGACCGCCGGCCGGCCGTGGGTGACCTGCGCTGCATTAAGCAACAACCAGGAGAGACCCTCTAGAAGTACATCCAACGCTTCAACAACACTCGCCTCAAGATCCCCAAGGTCACGGACGAGGCCATCATCTCCGCGTTCTCAGACGGCGTCCGTGACGTCAAGATGAAGGAAGAGCACGCTATCCACAAGGAGTTGTGCACATTTCAGGAGCTGTTCAACCTGGCGACCAAGTGCGCAAGAGCTGAGGAGGGGCGCCTTTCCCTCCTCGAGCTACCAGCTGCGGCTGCGGAGGAGAAGAAGGCCAAGGCCAAGGACGTGAAGCGCAAGGAGGCAGCTGTGCTCGCAGCGGAGATGGACACCAAGCGGGGCAGGGATCAGTCCAAATCGTCCAAGGGTAGCCGACTGTTCTGCGCCTTCCACAACCCACAACACCAGTGACTGTCAAGAGCTCAGAGCCATCCGGGAAGAACGCTTCGGTCGACGCCCCGAGCACAGTGACTGGGGCTACGACCGTGCAGGAGGACGTGGAGGAGGACGCTGGGACGACCGTGGCCCGTGCTAGGAGTGGCGCGACAGGCCTCGTGAGTACCGCTGGCAGGACCATCCTCGCGAGGGCGCCTAAAGGGAGCAGCCCCGTGAGGATCGCCCCCAGGGCAACGCCGATATTTCCCCACTGCCGCCACCAAGAAGGAACGACGATCACCATCAGGATGAGGGGGCTGGGGGCTTCCAGGAGCCGCGTGCGACCGCCTATATCTTGGGCGGCGCGCAGGCCCCAGCCTCTCAACGCATCTTCGAACAGTTCGCTCGAGAGGTGAACGCGGTGCTCCCCAAGCTCGAGGCCACGCGCCCACTCAGGTGGTCCCAATGCGCCATCACTTTTAACTCGGTAGATCAGCTCAAGTGCGTAGCCACCACTGGTGCCCTCCCGATGTTGTGCTCCCCAGTCATCAGCAATGTGCAAGTTACCAAGACCCTCATTGACGGCGGCGCAGGGATCAACGTCCTGTCCGTCGAGCTCATCGACTTCGACATCGCGCACATCCTCCTGCCGTACATTGCCATCCTCGGGTATCCGGCCCTGGTTAAGTTCATGGCAGTCACCCATCACGACTACAACGTCCTCAAGATGCCGGGAAGCGGCGGAATCATCACGGTCCCATGTGAAGAGAGAGATGTGGTGTGCTCCCTCGAGCGCACCTTCCAAGCTGCAGCAATCGACGACCCCGACAGCAGAAGTGATGGTCCTCCGGAGGCCATCCCCAAGAAGAAGCAGTTGCGCCGCGCCGGGCCTCAGGAGGGTGGCATCGCAGCTGGAGCCTCGTCAGGATCAGCGCCCGCTGTCGGTGTACTAAAGTAGGGGTACCTTAGTACCCCGAACTTGTGCACGGGCAGTCGCAGCGTCCCCGTGGCAAGCCTCGCAGGGCGTCCGCCAAGACCCTCCGCAGCCTTTCAGAAGACAAGACCCCGGCAAGAGGAGCTTGCCGGGAAGGCCTCTAGGCACGAAGAAGGCCCCGGCAAGAGGAGCTTCGCCGGGAAGGCCACCTGTGCACGCAGAAGACAAGGCCCCGCAAGAGGAGCTTGCCGAGAAGGCTCGGGCGCGACAAGTCTCCGGGCGCGACAAGAATTCGGCGTGACAAAGGCGCTTGCCGCGACATGCAACTTCTCTCCGTCTCCGCTCCAGCTCACCCAGCGACGTGTCGCCATGGGACCGCCTGCGGGCGGCGTGTCGAGAGGCTGTGCAGCCAGCGGAGAGCAGTGATAAGCGGCGCTGGACAAAGCTCGCCATCGTGGCGAAGTGAGGCGCCTGACCGACGGCTCTGTTACCTTGTTTGGGCGACAACGACGGCATTTATTGCTTTTGTCCCTTGCCGTCGAAAGTTAGGTATTTTGCACTATACACTGTTCAAGTAGGTGTACCAACTCCTGTTTTTACATTTGTACCCCGCCCACGCGTTGCCACTGTCGGAGACCCTTGAGCATATAAAAGGAGGCCCGAGTGCAACGTGAAAATGGTTCGCAAGGTTCGCTGGTTCGATTCATTCGACCGCCATAGACTAGACACACTCACGCTTAGGTTTTGTAGCTTGCATTGCTCCCTAGCAAGAACACAATAGATCACACAAGCAGCAGTAGGAGTTTTATCTCTCCGGAGAGCTCCGAAGCTGGGTAAAGTGCTCGTGTGCATCGCCTCGATCCGCTCTTCGTGCGATCTCCGCCCCTCCGAACCACAAGGGGCCCGGTCCGCCGCCCCATAGGTGTCCGTGGGTACGATCAGCCTCCCGACATCTTTGGCGCCGCTGTAGGGGCGTCGAGGCCGTCGCGAACCTGATCCGCATTCACATGGGCAGCGTCATCAACATCTTCATCAAGATGCCACCCGAAGAAGAAAGCTTGGCGGCGGCAGAGCGTCGCGTCGTACCCACCCTCACCGCAGCAAACGGGTGGTGGGGCAGACGCTGGCCGGAGGAACGGCGCCGGACGAAGGTGCTTTCGCGACGTTACCAAGTCAAGGACAAGGCACCGCAAACCTCGGCGTCCGCAAGCATCCCCCGCGCCCATCTCAGAGACGCGGGACCAACAACGCCATGGCGCCCACAACGCCATACGCTCGCTGGATCGAGACCTCAAGACCAGCATGCGCGCCAACATGCCGGCACGAGTGAGATACGGTCGCCCGAACGGGCGCCGCTCCTTCTAACGTAGTTAGAAGTCCGGCGTGTCCCGCTCCTCACACCGCTCTCCAATGCCACCCACTACTCCAAAGGAAGCTTCGCGAGAGCTCAGCTGCTCTCGACTACCCTCCAATGGCCGACAAGGTCGACGAGTGGAGGGCCACTATCCGAGCCTCATCGGCTTTGCCAACGGCGACGCCTCCGCGGCAACTAACGCCATCATTGCCGCTGCTAGACGACAAGGCACGAGCCGTTGGAGAGGAGACTGTCGGAGGTGCAACCTCCGTGCACTCTCCGCCAATAAGGCCAAGATCGCCGACTCATCGGATCCACCTCAACAGCGACTCCCTTGCGTCGCCGGATCCATGGCTTCGCTGCGATCAGCGCCAAGTTCTTCATGAGCGACAACAAGAGGACGCTCGAACTCGCATCGAGCGCCGAAGAGAAGTGCGACGTCAGTCCGACAAGCGCGCTGGGCCTTTTGTTGACATGCGCGCGCCGGAGGAACCAGGCGACTTACCGTACGCGGTAGGATGCCCTGCGTTCACTCGTGAGCTACGGCAAGTCCAGTGGCCCAACCAGAAAAACTTCAAACCAGACGTGCCGGAGAAGTATGATGGCAGGACGCACCCGTTAGAGTTCCTCAGCATCTACACCATCGCGGTGCAGGCTGCCGGGGGACGGGACGACAGGATCCTCGCCAACTACTTCCCGCTCGTGCTCAAGCCCAACATCAGATCTTGGCTCATGCACTTGCCGGACAGCTCCATATCCTCTTGGGCAGATCTGTGCCATCAGTTTGTTGGCGCCTTCACGGTGGCCACAAACCTCATGGCCAAGAGAGTGACCTTCACTTGCTCGCCTGTAAGGAAGTAGAGTCCTTTCGCAAGTTCATTCAGAGGTTCAGCCGCGTGCACTACAACAACCCAGACGTCCACCCTACCGTGGTGATCAGCGCATTTCATCAGAATGTGCTGAACCGCAGGATTAGTGAGGAGATTGCGATGTGCAAAGTCAAGGACGCCAAGTGAGTCAGACGCCTTGGCCGACAAGTGTGCACGCTACCGAGGAAGGGAGGAGACTCCAGAGAGAATGCGTAAGCAGGATCCGACGGTGATGACACCGCCCGCAAAGAAGGGCCGGCGACGAGGCAACAGGAAGAAGAAAAGCAGAGAAGTGCTAGCTGTTGAGCAGTCCAGCAACGGAGGCGGTGACAAGAACGCCAAGGCTGGTGGCTCCGGCAAGGAGGTTGCCGCTGACGCCAACCACCAGTCGGTGGGGGCCGCCGACAAGCGTGACAACTCCGAGAAGCAATACTGCAAGATCCACCGCACCAAGGGCCACGACCTCCAGAGCTGCAAGAAGGCCGAGCAGCTTGTCGAACAGCAGAGAGCTGAGTACAAGTGGCGCGACAAGGAGAAGCCCAGGAAGGTGCTGGGGGAACAAGCAAGAAACGTCCCGGACAGGGAGGACGCCACGGCAAGGCCAAGCAGCGACAAGGAGATCGACCTCCCCGCGGCCGCGACAAGGATGAAGATGATGACGACGACGAAGATATGGAAGACGACGATGCCGATGAGCAGGAGTTTCGTAAAGCCACAGAGGTTCTCTCGTTGACGGAGGTGCTTCCTCGCATGCCTCCCCGCCAACTCAAGCAATGGATGCGGGAGGTCAATGCAGCGGAGCCATCCGTGAAGTCACGCAAGCCTCAAGTGGTCCAAGACGCCTATCATTTTTGGTATTGAGGACCACCGATCGCATAATCGCGGTCGGGTGCTTGCCGATGTTGGTCTCTCCAACCATCCGCAACCTCAAGGTCACAAAAATGTTAGTTGACGGCGGGGCCGGCTTGAATCTGATCTCCTCCGCGGTGCTCCAGAAGCTTCAAATCCCTGACAGCAAGCTCGAAGAGACCGGTACCTTCCAAGGAATCAATCCGGGAGGAAGCAAGCCGAAGGGGAAGATTATGTTGCCGGTCACATTTGGCAGCGAGCTGAACTTTAGGACTGAGAGGGTCACATTCGACGTTGCCGATTTCCCATTGCCTTACAATGGGATACTTGGCCGTCCAACACTCGCCAAGTTCATGGCAGCCTCTCACTACGCCTACAACCTACTCAAGATGCCAGGCCCGATAAGCGTCATCTCTGTCCACGGCGACAAGAAGGATGCCCTTATCTGTGCCGACAAGATCTTCCGGGATGCAGCAGCCGTGACAGACTGCCCAACACTTGCCGCCAAGCTCCCTGGGGAAGAAGACCAAGTCCAAGTCCGGTAAGAGCTCGATGCTCACTCCGCAAGCGCACCTCTTCGAGTGCTGCGCTACCGTCGAGGACGCACCATCGAAGCTCCACCGGCAAGTGCAAGAAGATGGTGGCTCGCCCGAAGACCAAGAAGGTGGCCGCCAAGGAGGACGGCACTGGTGGTACCTTCACCATCACGCCTCTCTCGACCTAAATAGGAAGGCGCTCGTTGCTTTTCCTGCGGCGAATGTCGACGTGTTTGCATGGCAACCGCCTCGATATCCCCGGTGTTCCTGTGAAAGTGATTGAGCACCGCTGGCCGTTTGTCCTCATCTTGCGGCCGTCAAGCAAAAAAGTCGGGAAAGCAAGCAAAGGAGCGCCAAGAATTCATAGCCGAAGAGATCAAGAAATTGGAAGCGGCAGGCCTTGTCGAGGAGTGCTCCATCCAACGTGGTTGGCTAATCCTCAGTAGTCGCCATAAAGCAAATGGAAAATGGAGACTTTGTGTTGACTTCACGGATGTTAATAAAGCTTGTCCCAAAGATCCATTTCCCTTGCCGCGCATTGACCAGATTGTTGACTCCACGGCTGGATGTGATTTGCTTTCGCTTCTTGATGCATACTCAGGATACCATCAGATCTTCATGGCTGAAGAAGATGAGGAGAAGACCGCATTCATCACACCATGTGGCACATACTGTTTCATACGGATGCCTTTCGGTTTGAAGAATGCTGGTTCAACATTTGCAAGGGTAGTCCATGACGCTTTTGAGCCGCAAATGCACAGAAATGTAGAAGCCTACATGGATGACATAGTGGTTAAAAGCAAGGACAAAGCAACTACGGTTCAAGATTTGGGACGAGACCTTTGCAAATCTGCGCAAGATCAACCTCAAGCTCAACCCCGAGAAGTGCGTGTTCGAGTCCCTTCCGCAAGCTTCTCGGGTTCTTCTGTCTCAACGAGGGATTGAAGCTAATCTCGACAAGATCAAGGCCATTGAGCAGATTGAAGCACCAAAGCGCGTCAAGGATGTCTGAAGGCTTGCCGGTTGCGTGGCTGCTCTCAAAGAGGTTTATTTCTAGGTTCTGCTGAGCGGCCTGCCATTCTTCAAGATCTTGAAAAAGGCAGGTCCAATGAAATGGACTCGAAGCGGAGGCTGCGCTGCGAGACTTGAAGAGATACCTGTCCTCCACTCCAACACTTGTCGCACCTAAGCCACAAGAGAAGTTGCTGCTATATATAGCGGCAACCAATCAAGTGGTTAGTGTTGCGTTAGTAGCGGAGAGGAGGCGGATGACGAGCCAGCAACCACGGCAAGCACATCCAGCGACTAGCAGGGGGCTTCGCCGACAAGATATGGTCCCGACAAGGATGAATCCGAGCAGACACATGTACAGATACAGAAAAGGATGGTGCTTCGCCCAGTTTACTTTGTCGATTCCCTCCTCTGGGGCTAGGGTCAAGGTACTCCGGTGTGCAAAAATTGCTTTTCGGCCTCCTCATGGCCTCGAGAAAGCCGCGCCATTACTTCCAAGCACATGAGATCACGCTTGTCACTCGCTTTTTGAAGAGGATACCGCAGAATCCGTGGGTTTACGAGCAAGATTGTCGAGTGGGCACTGGAGCTGTCAAGCTTTGGTCTCAAGTTTGAAAGCACATCAACTATCCAAAGCAGAGCATTGGCAGAATTCATAGCAGAATGGACGCCAACGCCAGATGAAGAGATTCCGGAAACAAGCATTCCCGTCAAGGAAGCAGGCAAAGAGTGGCTGATGTACTTTGATGGTGCCTTTTCGCTGCAAGGCGCCGGTGCCAGCGTGCTGCTTATCGCACCCACCGGAGAGCACCTCAAGTACGTCGTCCAGATGCACTTTCCCAAGGAGCAAGCGACAAACAATACTGCAGAGTATGAAGGTTTGCTTGCCGGTCTCAGGATCGCAGTGGACCTTGGGATCAAGAAGCTTATTGTCAGGGGTGACTCGCAACTCGTCGTACGCCAAGTCAACAAATATTACAAGAGTCGGTTGATGGAAGCCTACGTTGATGAAGTGAGGAAGCTGGAAGAGCACTTTGACGGCCTGCAAATGGAACATGTTCCAAGAGCTCAAAATGATATTGCTGACGGCCTGTCAAAGTGCGCCGCACTTAAGTTGCCTGTGGAACCAGGGATTTTCGTGCTCAAGCTGACTCAACCAACCGTAACACCATCAACCGGACAAAGCAAGAAGAGGAAGTTGGCCTCTGGTGACTACTTTCCAGAAGCTTCCGGCCGTCGTTGCAAAGGTCCCCAAGATCAACACCAACAAGTCTTTGAGGCGATGCTCAAGCCAGACCCCAGTGGTTTGTTTCGTTGAAGCGAGACGCCCCGACAAGTCTTGCTCCCAAGCAAGCTTGTCGGGAGCATCTAGCTCCGGCAGGGCCGCGAGCTCTTGCCGTGGAAGCTGATGTTCCCAGCAGCAGCAGATGTGCCTTTAGTCCTTGTTGTCGAGCCGCAAGCTCCGGCAAAGATGGGCGCAGCAGATTGTGCATTTCCTTGAGACAGGGAACTTCCCGAAGAGCAAGAAGAAGCGGAAAGAGTAGCCCGGCAGTCAAGTATGTACCAGTTTGTCGACGATACCTGCATGTAAGAAGACTCAACGGCGTGAAATTGAAGTGTATTCCTGTGGAAGATGGACAAAAGCTGTTGGCGGAGATACATGGAGGCATATGTGGTCACCACATTGGCGCCAAGAAGAGCACTTGCTTAAGCAAAAGCTTTCGGCAAAGGTTTCTTCCGCCGACAGCCCTCCGTGATGCAACCGCACAAGTAACCAAGTGTGAAGCGTGCAGTTCCATTCCAAACAGATACACCAGCCAGCTCAAGCTCTCCAGACGATCCCTTTATCATGGCCATTTTCGTCTGGGGCTCGACATCCTCGGCCCCTTCCCCGAAAGCTGTCGGGGCTTTGAGTACTTGTACGCCGCCATCGACAAGTTCACAAAGTGGCCGGAAGTGAAAGCAGTGAGGAAGGTGATGACGCAATCGTGCGGTCAAGTTCTTGGTCAATTGTTTGTCGCTTCGAATCCCTAACCGGATCATCACCGACAACGGCACACAATTCACGAAGTCGCACCTTCATGCAAGACGTCCAAGACCTTGGCGCCAAGGTCTGCTTTGCTTCATTGCTCACCCGAGAAGCAACGGTCAAGCGAGAGAGGGCAAATCTTTGAAGTCTTCAGCGGGCTCAAGACGAAACTTTCGGACGAGCTGCACAAGTGCGGAAGAAACTGGATCGAGGAGCTGCCGGTGGTTCTTTGGTCGATCAGACGACGCCAAATCGAGCCACCGCCGCATACACCTTTACTCTAGTCTATGGAGCAGAGGCAGTTCTCCCCACGGAACTTCGTATATGGATCGCCTCGAGTACTACGCTTATGATGAGCTTGAGCAAGAGCAGCTGCGACAAGATGACGCTTGCTCCTCGAGGAGGATCGTCTTCAAAGCCGCCGTGCGAGCCGCCACACAAGAAGCTTCAAGGCCGCTACCATAGCCGCAGAGTTAATGCCGAAGTCTCGAGGAAGGCGACCTTGTTCTTCGGGCGCTGCTCAGTCCGCCAAGAATTCAAACAAGTTGACGCCCTAAGTGGGAAGGCCCTTATAGGGTGAAACTAGTGTCTAGGCCTGGCGCTGTCATGCCTTGAGACCGAAGATGGCATTCGGTGAGCAACTCCTGGAACATTGAGCATCTTCGTAAGTTTTACCCATAGAGGCGCGATAGTCGGAACCTGCTCAAGAACCACCTTTTGTACAAGTCTTGCCGCGCTTGCATGTAATCCTTTGTACAAAGCCGGGCGCAGACCCGATGCATCGGTAAAAAGCTCATGTGTTGCGCACAACTTGTCAAGTTCATGCTTTCATCAATTTATTGCATGCTTTGGCTAACACTTTGTGCAGCAACCACACCCGGTAAGCAGAATCGAGCCGCTAGGCTCCATAACATTACTTCTTCTTCTTTTTCTTTTCTCAAAGAAAGGAAAGCTCCCTCACGCACAAGTTAACCAGGGGGGAAGGAGGAGATAATACTATGGACCAGACACCGCTCGAGGAAGATTCACCTCATCGGGAAGCAAGAGACCGAAAAGCTAAGTTGCCAAAGTTTGAGCAATCAATTTTAAATTTTAAGTTATCTTCCTCGAGCGACCTTGGCGCTTTGTAAGAAAAACCCATGCGCGCGGAACCAAATCGCGTGACTGGTCGCGCCCTTACTTTGTTTCGAGTCCGCTCAACAACTTAAGTGAGCTGCGGCTAGTCCGCGACAAGGTTGCTTGTCGGTAGCGACCCTTGACCAATTTCTTTGAAGTTCCGCACTCGGCGCTCGCTGGCAAGGGTGCTCGCACCGCAAGTTTCACGAAAAGCGTAGGGCAATAACATACAAAGCCAAGAGTCGAGTAAAGGAAGTAACGTAGCAAATGTTGCCCAGAATAAAGTTATATTACAAAAATAACTTATTGCGGCACCGGCTAAATCGTTCTCAGAACTGAAATAACAGCGAAGAGGAGAGGAAGGTCGCGCCGGCACCCAAGCCCCGGCAAGCCAGAGTTGCCGGGGGCTGCGGCAAGCCAGAGTTGCTTAGGGGCATGACAAGGCAAGCCGGAGTTGCCGGGGCTGCGATATCGAGATAAGCCCTTTGTCCCTTTTCAAGCATCCCTTTTCATTAAAAACATTCTACTCGGATACAATCCGTGGGGAATAAAAAACATGAAAGAGAAGATTACAAGTTTTAAATGCGGATAAGGCCGAAGGCTTACAAATTAAAAAGATAAGATGCCCGTAATCCTTTTTTCTGTCCCTCTCTTGGGGTAGGTCAAGGAGGCGAGAAGGGCAAAAGAAACTCCTAGGCGAAGCTCACAGGTGCCGAAGGCACCAAGGAACATCCCTGAGCTCCCCGAGGGCTTGATGGAGATGGCAGCGCCCAGGCGGGGCTCGAAGATGGGGGCGGCGGGGCGTCGGCCTGCTGTCGAGGGCACTACGCCCTCGTACTCCGACAAGCGGCCTTGTCGCCATCCTTCTTCCCTTCCGCAGCCTCCTCACGCCCGGCCGCCCAAGGAGACGACCCGGGCGTGGGGTTGGGAGGGAGCGTCTGTGGCGACCCTCGCCGCCACCGATGAAGAACCAAGGTTCCTTTTCTCCATGACGAATGAGAGAAAGGGGAGCGAAGCGAGGAAAGGAGGAGATAGGAGAGTGCGGGCCTGCGCTCCCCTTACGCTTTTTTAAGGAAGCAAGGTGGGGCTCGACCGCCCCGCTTTCGACAAATCAGGCATAGGAAGAGCAGGAATCGGGGCGACTGCTGCCTGCTCGTCAGAACGGCCCGCTTTTTTTACTTCCACCGTCCATGACCCCAAAGCATGGGAACCACGTGGCGGGGATGCAGAACTGAGGCGACAGTGAAGCAACCTCAATACGCCGCCCACTTCCCCACGACGCCGCCAATTGGCGCGTGCCGTTATGGGGGAACGCGGCGGATCTGAGTGGGTTTGGTTTGGACCCAGGGCAGCGATGCCCGTGCCCTGTTTTGGGCCTGGCCCAACAGCGCTTCGGCACCGATGTATGGCCCGAACCGGGGCTCCTGTCGGTGTACTAAAGTAGGGGTACCTTAGTACCCCGAACTTGTCTGCACGGGCAATGCGGCGTCCCCGTGGCAAGCCTCGCCGGGCGTCCGCCAAGACCCTCCGCAGCCTTTCAGAAGACAAGACCCCGGCAAGAGGAGCTTGCCGGGAAGGCCTCTCTAGGCACGAAGAAGGTCCCGGCAAGAGGAGCTTGCCGGGAAGGCCACTCCAGGCACGCAGAAGACACGGCCCCGGCAAGAGGAGCTTGCCGGGAAGGCTCGGGGCGCGACAAGTCTCCGGGCGCGACAAGAATTCGGCCGCGGCAAGGCGCTTGCCGCGGCATGCAACTTCTCTCCGTCTCCGCTCCAGCTCACCCAGCGACGTGTCGCCATGGGACCGTTACATGGGCGCGTGTCGAGAGGCTGTGCAACCAGCGGAGAGCAGCGATAAGCGGCGCTGACAGGCTCGCCATCGTGGCGAGCGGAGGCGCACCTGACGGCCTCTGTTACACTGTTTGGCGACAGCAACGGGCATTTATTGCTTTTGTCCTTGCCGTTAGAGTTAGGTATTTTGCACTGCATACCTTTGTTCAAGTAGGTGTACCAACTCCTATTTTTACATTTGTACCCCGCCACGTTGCCACCTCGCCGGAGACCCCTTGAAGCATATAAATGGAGGCCCGAGTGCAGCGTGAGAGAGGTTCGCCAAGGTTCGGCTGGTTCGATTCATTCTGACCGGCCATAGACTAGACACACTCACGCTTAGGTTTTGTAGCTCGCATTGCTCCCTAGCAAGAACACAATAGATCAAACAAGCAGCGGTAGGAGTTTTATCTCTCCGGAGAGCTCCGGCTGGGTAAACTGCTCGTGTGCATCGCCTCGATCCGCTCTTCGTGCGATCTCCGCCCCCCTCCGAACCACAAGGGGCCCGGTCCGCCGGCCCCATAGGTGTCCGTGGGTACGATCAGCCTCCCCGACACCCGCTCCAGGGGCGCCTCCCTCCGTCGCATAGGAAGGCGCGCCCGGCGCCCTCCTCGGGCAGGGCTCGAGGGCGCTCTTCTCGAGGGCCTCAGACCTTGCCAACCTCACGGGGGAGGCGCTTGGGCACCACTTGGAGGCATGCTTCACGGCACTTTTCCCTCAGGAGAACACATGGCAAGGAGTGCCCACCGCTCAGGAGTTCATCACCAAGACCACTCAGGAACTGCAAGACGCAAGAGCCATGCGCGGAGACAACTGCTCACGAGGCGCAACTCCCCATCCAGGCGAGGATGCTGGGCTGCATGTCTGCATCGACGTCCTAGGGCTCAACGGGGCCACTTCTCAGGAGCGTTTCTGGCCTTCCCGTGTGTGCCGTTGCGAGGGCCCGCCACACAGCTACGTTCACATGCCCTTTGGCTTGCCGAGCGTGGCGTCAGCCTATCAGCGCAACATGCGGCACGTCCTGGCGGCTCAGGAGGCCAGGTACCACGCGGTCCTTGAAGAAATGGAGACGGTCTTCAAGGAACCTCCCGAGCCTCCAGAGCCTCCCGAGGCTCAGGGCCCCGGTGGCTCGTGAAGAGTCATTCCTTTGATGCATGCTTTCAGCTGCACCGACTCTACTTCGTCTACAGAACCAGGTGACATTTTCCAAGCTCGTTTAGCTGGGAGCGCCCCTCGGGCTTCATTATTCCCAGGCCGCATGGGTCCGTCCCTGTGGCATGTATCCCTTTTGCTTATGTCTTTAGCTTACCTTGCTGGGGGCGCCCCTCGGGCTGCATCATCCCCAAGCCGCTCGGGCCGGACCCAGTGCCATGTTTGGAAAGGAGAGAATTTGAATAAAGTAACTCTCGGAAACCCTGCATTTACCCAAGCTGATTTGCCTTCCATGCTTAACCTGCCTACGGTTATCACCTGCTCAATCGTCACCTCCCACGGGGCCTCCTCGCAGGCACGGCGCTGGTGCATTGGTCCGTCCCTGCCACATTGACAAATCTGAGCGGTCGAGCTCTGGCTCGCGTCACGCCCCACGCACATCACCTCACGAGGCCCTCAGTGCCTTCACCTCAACTCAAAGCAACCATCGGTAGGCTGGCAGCTCTAACTGTGTTTCTTCTTGTGCCTGTTCACAGGGATTCCATGGGGAGGATAGCAGGCGGCACCACGAGTCTCCTTTTCTCTCGTGCAATTCGCTTGTGCGTTGAAAGGGGGGCTACTGAGCATCGCGACTCAGGAGCTCTTACTGGACCTCCAGCCCTCACCCCCTGGCCTTGACCATGGCATCGCGACCTGGCATACCAGCGGCGGCTGAGCTCGCTTGAGGACCGGGACCTGAGGATGTAGAGCACTAAGGAGAGCATGGGAGGAGGGAAACTCGTATGGGTCGGCCTAGCTATGCCGCACAAGATGGCATGCAGGCCTAGCGCACCACCAGGAATCGCCACCAAATCGACAAGATAAGTCCCGCTCTCAGGTCGGCTAAATGTTGGGGCCTAGGGCTCATCCTCGCCGCAGCCCCGTTGCGGCCACGTCAACTCCCTTTCTTGCCTTACCATGGCTGCTTGAGCACTAAGGGGGGACCTCCTGAGCATCGTGCCTCAGGGGCTCTTACTGGACCTCAGGCCACGCACCTCCTGGCCTTGACCACGGCACGCGACCAGGCATACCAGCGACGACTCTAGCCTGCCTGGGGACCAGGACCTGTCAGCGTAGAGCAACAAGCTATCGTGAGGGAAGAAAAGGGGGACCGAGCCTTAACGGGACATGCGTTCACCAAATTTTCATAATGGGGAAGATGAGTGCAAAAGACATTACGAACCCTTTACATGCCCCCACGGGGTACTTCATGATTCTTCGCAGGGAACAAAAGCTAGAACTAAGAGGGATCCTATCTACACCTTCCCGCGGCAGACACCATCACCAACAGTGGGCCACGGGAGGCCGGTGCCAACCCCATCCAGATCAGCGGCGACGATGGCCGGACGCCTTGGCTCGCTCTGGCCTTGGCGAGAGCTCGAGGCACGCGTAGCTGTCATCGCTCATCTCTGAGTCTCGTAGAGCTCGGAGAATACTTGGACTCCCAAGGGCTGCTTCTTTGGAGTGGCATGGCAGCGGAGCGCACGTCAGCCTGACGCTCCTCTCCGGAGCAGCACTCCTGGCAGTGGCCCTCCGCATCAAAGACCTTGAAGAAGAGCGTGGAGGCGCCGTCGTACTCGAAGTGGATCGCGGGGGCGCCCCTCGCACGGCAGACCCGCGCGACCTCGCCCCAGCCGCGAGTCATGAAGATCTTGCCGGTGGGGATCGCTTCGATCTCTGCTCCGGTCGACGGAGTGTCGCAGTCAGCATGCTATAACCAGACCTCGAGAGGCCCCCTCGGCGGCATCACGTCGAAGAAGAACCGCGGGAAGCGGATCCAAGAGCTTGGAGGCATCGGCGCCCACAGCACTAGCTCGCGCGAGGAGTCCACGGCGTGGATTCTAGGGGCGACAGCGCGTCTCGCCGTAGCGCGGCGACCATGGGCACAGCACGGGTGATGCCGCTTGTCGCTCCGTCCTCCTGAGCCCTCGGCTCGGGCATACAAGGGTAGCGGATACCCCGGAGGAGGCCGCTCGCAGCAAGGCCTCGTCAGCACCTGCATCGCCGCTTCATCGCGGCGATGGATCGACCTCTTCTTCGGCGGAAGCGGCCCCAGGTCATCGCGTGGGGCCTTTCCCTTCTCTTCAGGGGAAAACCTTCTGATAGGCGCCATTGTCGCTAGCAGTGGAGCGAAGAAGAAGCAAGCAAGCAAGGAAGAGATGGGCGACGGGGGCTTCGCCCCCTCCCCATTTATAGCAAAAGAAGGCCAACCAGCGCCTCTCACGATTGCAGGTAATGATGGTTTTCCTTACATGTCGCAGGGACTTCTCAAGTCGAGCAGTTGTCGAGGCAGCATGGGGAAGCGGAGACGCCCACGTCCAATCAACCGACATGCGTCAACCGAGGCCGCAGGCTTTGGGGGCCCGCGGCGCTCCGTACTTGACCCTTGGCTCCGCCGCGAAGCCAAGCCCGAGCGCACCTTGGCCCCGGGGGCTACCGTCGGCGTTCTGGGAATGGGGGTCCCCAGACTTGCCTGCCTGTGGCCCACGGCGTGGCTAAGCCAGCGGGCCGTACGGCCCATCTTCATCAACAAGGCATCCAAGACCCTCGCGAGGGGCCAAGCCTCACGAGGCGGATGACGCAAGACCTCCTCAGGAACGGCCTCTCTAGGAAGGCTCGCGAGGAGCCGAGATATCAAGGCAGGGCAAACCTCACGAGACTCTCTTGACATGCGCCATGACGATTGGCACCGAGCGAAGAGCGCCCGGTAGCATGGCGTCTTATTTCCTCTTTGGTGGTAAGGAAGCGGCCTTGGCGCGGAGAAATCTGAGGCATCGAGGCAAAGGTTGCCATATCGGTGCAACAAGACCAAGACCCGGAAGGATTTGTGGGGCCGGAGGTCATCGTGGAGCCCAAGACGACGTCACCACCAGAGTCTTTCACAGGAGAAGACCACTTTTGTCAGGATAGCTTGTACTAGTTGTCCCCTTCGAATTTGCCCGCTGTTGTTGGCTCCCTTCCCGCTCAATAGTTGGGGAGAGGACCAGGGTCTATATAAGTAGAGCTAGCCACCACAGTAGGGGAGGATTCTGATTCATAGAGAATTCTGATCCACAGAGGGTTCTAATCCATAGAGCGTTCTGATCCACAGAGGGTTCTGATCCATGGAGAGTTCTGATCCATAGAGAGTTCTGAGACACAGAGGCATCTCACCCACGCAAGTTCGTCAAGCCACAAGAACACCTCAACCTCAGGAGGCTGTTCTTCCCCTTGTACTGTTCATCACCAGCCCAATAGGCAATCCACCACCACCACACTGGAGTAAGGTATTACACAACAACGGTGGCCCGAACCAGTATAAATCTCGTGTATTTCTACGTTGCAAGTTCGTCGGGTTCGTCCGCGAGATCTTAGCGAGCTAGGGCGTGGATCGGTAGGAGGAAAAGACTTCACGCGCACCCCAGAGTTTGAACCTTAAGGGTTTGCCGGAACCCCACATCCAACATTTGGTGCGCCAGGTAGGGGTGCGCCGTAGCTTCCCTTCCATCGATTCGTCGCTCCGTCGTCTCCATGGCGAATGCTCGCCGCGCTTGAGCTGAGCGCCAGGCTGCCCTCACCGCCCGCGTTCCTCAGACGGCTCCCGTCGGCGGGCCACCTCGTCGTTCTCTGTCTCCCGCCACCAACGTTGCCACCGGCCCGACGGGGAACGGGCAGCAGGCGTCCTCGCTGCATCCGTCGGTGCGGCAGGACGGCCGCACTGCCACTCCGTCGCTGAACCCGGCCGGTTCCTCGTCCCACACACACCGCACTCCCATGGAGGCACGGGCCACGCTCCTTGCGGTGAACGAGCTCCTGCGCTACCGCCCAGTCGACGACCTCTACGAGGAGTGGCTTGACCGCGTCACCGAGCTCGTCCGTGCCGCAGGGGGCTCCCCGGCGCCGTCCCTCTCTCTGCCTCACCCTCCGCCAGCCACAGGAGACGTGGCTCATGGCGCACCCCCACCACCATTGCCCCAAGACTGCGCCTTGGCGCCAAGGCGCGCGGCCCCACGGCATGATCCGCCACGTCCGGTGCCTGCGCGCGAAGAGAGAAGTTGCCAAGAAATCCCTCGTCCGCGAGAAGCTGCACCTGCGCTCCCCGCGCCGCCTCGCCAAGACCGCGCGCCGCCTGCGGTGGCGCCACGCGAACCTCATCAAGACCAAGCTCCACCTCAGAGGCGGGCCCCGGCAACCACGGCCGGCTGCCGCGCCTTCACTCCCGAGCTGCGTAGCATCGCCTGTCCAGGCAAGTTCAAGCCGGATCTGCCTCCTCGTTACGACGGCACCGCCGATCCTGTGGAGTTCCTGCAGCTCTACGAGCTGAGCATCAAAGCGGCCAACGTCGACGAGGAAGTAATGGCGAACTGGTTCCCTATGGCTCTCAAGGATGGAGCCTGCTCCTGGCTCCTAAACCTGCAGCTTGGCTCGATCTCCTCCTGGGATGAGATGCGCGACCGCTTCATCGCCAACTTCCAGGGCACCCGTGACCGCCCGCCGGCCGCGGGTGACCTGCGCCGCATCAAGAGACCTGGCAGGGCGGCGTACGCTAGGCGTGACCTGAGTGTAGCCCCCGTGCCCAGCCCCCTCGCGCGACTCTCCTGAGGGGAGTTGTTGCGACGAGGCTGGATAGTGAGCCCGGAGGCTCCCTGAGGTTGGTACGGCCATGAGGCCGCCCTCAGTTGTTTATCACCAGCGCGGAGCGTAGCGCTTTCGCACTTGCATGGGCATAGCCGCTCCTCGACCGTGTCGACTGCCAGTATGAGCATGGTGCTTCCAGTGCGTGAGTGAGGGCTCCCTCATTTGGAGCCCGGTAGGTACAACCCATACGGCGTGTGGCTTGCAGCAGGGGCTGGAAGCGAGGTGTGTCAGGCACTTTCGTGAGCAGTAGCGGGACTCACGAGGCCCTACCTCAAGGTGGGTTTCGCCTGGTCTTGATTCTTGATAGCTTCAACAGTCCTACGAGATGGTTAGGCAACCTGCACCCGACGAATCTCCTGAGGCGATCACATGAGAAGGCAGACACCAACGACTCCCGGAGGTGACATGAACGGGGTCGGCCCGCCAGACAGAGCTCAGTCGTTGGATTTATCGACGCTGCAGGGACGGACCCGAGCACGGACACCGTGCCTAGCCTACTCATGCGAAGAATCCTAAAGAAAGACAACCGGCGCGCGGATCCCGTGGTAACGAGGGTGGTCGCGGGTGGGGTATCGAAGTACCGGCAGGAAGGTGACAATCATGAAACGACTCAAGCAAAGAGGCAGGTTAGCTCAGATAGATGCAAGAACGATACACGCCACTGTGACGGACCCGAGCGGCCTGGGGATGATGCAACCCGAGGGGCGCTCCCAACAGAGTAAGCTAAAGATGCAAAAGGATACACATCGCAGGGACAGACCGTGCGACTTGGGGATAATGCTGCCCGAGGGGCGCCCCAACTGAATGAACTGGAAAGAGTCACCTGATACCGTAGCTGGGGCGATGTTGGAGTAGCCGAAGATGCATGCCGAAGGGTTGTTCCTCACGAGCCGCCAGGGTCCTGAGCCTCGGGAGGCTCCGTGTGCCCAGGTGACTCCTAGAGAACCGTCGCGATCTCCTCAAGGATGGCATGATGCCTGGCCTCCTGAGCCGCCAGGATGCTCTGCAGATGGCGCTGGAAGGTGACAGCCGCGTTCGGCAAGCCAAATGGCATGCGAACGTAGCTGTGAGGTGGACCCTTGCACCGTCCAACGCGCGAAGGCCAGAAACGTCCCTGAGATGCGGCCCTAGAATGTTGATGCAGACGCGCAACCCGCCGTCCTCACCAGGATGGGGGGCTGTGCCAGGCGGTGGGCGGCGGTCGCCGAGTATGGTCCTTGCCTCTTGAAGCTCCTGAATTGCCTTGGTGATGAACTCCTGAGCACTGGGCATTCCGCGCCTGGTGCCCTTTTGAGGGAAACGTGCAGTGAAGCACGCCTCCACGTGGTGCCCGAGCGCCTCCCTTGTGACGTTGGCTAGGTCTACGGCCCTCCAGAAGAGAGCCCCCGAGCCCAGCCTGAGGAGGGCGTCGGGTGCGCCTTCCTATGCGAGGGAGGGAGGCGGCCCAGCTGCGGGTGTAGGTCCTGAGGTTGTGCCGCTGGGTGGAGTAGCTGCTTCTTCTTCTTGGGGATTGCCTCAGGAGAGTACAGGGTGCCTTCGTTGTCGGGGTCTTCAGCCATAACATCTTGGTAGGCACGCTCGAGGGAGCACACCACATCTCTTTCTTCGCAGGGTACCGTGATGATGCCGCTACTCCCTGGCATCTTGAGGACGTTGTAGCCGTGGTGGGTCACTGCAATAAACTTGGCTAAGGCTAGATACCCGAGGATGGCGTTGTACGGTAGGGGGATGTGGGCGATGTCGAAGTCGATAAGCTCGGTGCGGTAGTTGTTACGCTGGCCGAAGGTGATAGGAAGGCGGACCTACCCTATTGGGGTGGTGGAGCCGTCGGTCACTCTTGAGAAGGGCTTGGTAGGATGTAGGTGATCGTATGGCACTTGGAGGCTGTCAACCGTCTCGACGGACAGGACATTGAGCCCTGCGCCGCCGTTGATGAGGGTCTTGGTGACTTTAACGTTGCTGATGACGGGTGAGCAGAACATTGAGAGGGCGCCGGCAGTTGCCGTGCACTTGGGCTGGTCTGATGAGCCGAAGGCGATGGCGCAATTGGACCACCTGAGCGGGCACGTGGTCTCGAGCTTGGGAAGGGCCACGTTCACCTCACGAGCAAACTGCTTGAAGATACGCTGAGAAGCTGGAGCTTGAGCGCCACCCAAGATGCAGGCGATGGCACAATGCTCTTGGAAGCCCCCAGCCCCCTCGTCCTGATGATGGTCGCCGTTCCTCCTTGGTGGCGGCGGCAGCGGAGGTAGGCCGGCGTTGCCCTGAGGACGGTCCTCACGAGGCTGGTCCATCCAGGCGCCTTCGCGAGGTTGGTCCTGCCAGTGGTCCTCATGAGATTGGTCGCGCCACTCCTGGCGGGGGGCCGCGGTCGTCCCAGCGTCCCCCACTTCGTCCTCATTCTCGGCCGTAGCCCCGGTCCTTGCGCTCGGGGCGTCGACCGAAGCGCCCATCGCGGATGGCGCTGAGCTCCTCACAGTCGCTGGTGTTGTGGCTATGAACGTTGTGGAAGGCGCAGAATGGGCGGTTGGCCTTGGACGACTCGGGGTGGTGCCGACCGCGTTTCGTATCCGGCTCAGCCGTGAGCACGACTACTCCCTTGCGCTTCACGTCCTTGATCTCGGCCTTCTTGTCCTCCTGGTCGGCAGCTGGGAGCTCGAGGAGGGAAAGGCGCCCTTCCTCAGCTCTTGCTAACTTGGTTTCCATGATGAACATCTCCAGGGACATGCATAGTTCCTCGTGGATGGAGAGCTCTTCCTTTATCTTGACGTCGCGGACACCATCAGAGAACACAGAGATGATGGCCTCGTCCGTCACCTTGGGAATCTTGAGGCGAACGCTGTTGAAGAGCTGGATGTACTTCTGCAGAGTTTCTCCTGGCTGTTGCTTGATGCGCCACAGGTCACCCGCGGCAGGCGGGCGGTCGCGAGTGCGCTGGAAGTTGGCGATGAAGCGCTCGCGCATCTCGCCCCAGAAGGAGATCGATCCCGTGGGCAGGTTCAAGAGCCACGAGCGCGCGCCATCCTTGACAGCCATGGGGAACCAATTCGCCATGACCTTCTCGTCGCCGTTGGCCTCCTCAATGCTCAGCTCGTAGAGCTGCAGGAACACCGCGAGGTCGGGGGTGACATCGTAGCGCGGAGGCAGCTCTGGCTCGAGATTGCCGGGCCAGATGATGCTGCGCAGTTCGGGAGTGAAGGCACAGCAGCCTGCTGTCGTCACCGGAGCCTGCCGCGGAGGCGGAGCCTGGTCTTGATATCCTTGCGCCGCTGCGGCAGGCGGCATGCGGTCTCGACGCAGTTGAGCGCAGGAGCGTTTTCTTGCGGCTGCGGGACTTCTTGGCAACTCCCTTCTTCGCATGCGAGCGCCAGGCATGGCGGGTCAAGCCGCGCGGCCGCGCGTCTTGGTGCAAGGGCAGCGTCTTGATGCGGAGGTGGTGGAGGCGCTCCGTGCGTGACGTCGCCCGCTGCTGGAGGTGGTCGAGGTAGCGAAAGGGACGGTCCAGGAGAACCCCCAGCGGTTTTGACGAGCTCGGCGATGCGGTCAAGCCAGTCGTCGTAGAGGTCATCGACTGGACGGTAATGCAGGAGCTCGCGTGCCATGAGCAACGCAGCCTGCACGTCCGAGGGCGCGCGACGAGCATGGGACGATGAGCCAGCCGGAGTCAGTGATGGGGTGTAACACCCTGGATGTAAACTTCCCCTTTTGGGCAATATATCAACTTGACCTCATCCAATTCTTGTGGGTTCTTGTCATGCTTGGCCTCTTTTGTTTGGTTATGTTGGGTTTTTCTCTTTTCTTTGTTTTGCTCTTTTACCATATTGCATTTGTGTCTCTTGTCATCTTGCATTCCATTCTTATCATGTGGTTGTGGTGTTCTCCCACATGTCATGTTGTGCATGTGCCATTCTCATTTTTGCATACCCATCTCCTCTTTCCCTCTACTTCTTTCATTTTCAAGGGCTATAATTTCCTTTCTCAATTAATGCTCATCTTCTCCTGCAAATCTTGCTTGTTGCACTAAACCTCTCTGCCAAAAATCTCCTCATTTGAAGTTGTTATGGTCAGGTTCAAAAATGACACAAGTTTGAAATATTTCCAAACTTGTCTTATTTTCCTACCTCTAAAAATGTCCATTACAATTTATTTAAATAGTGGAGAATTCCAGGAGTTTGGGGATATTTTCCTTTCTCTCCAACTCTTTTCATTTCTTTCTGTTCTTTCTTTTCTCTTCTTTTGATTTGAAAACGAGAAAAGAAGAGGAAGCACAGCGATGGCAGCCCAGCTAAACCTCCCCACAGGCTCCGGCCTCCCCAGCCGGCCCAGCTCCCCTCAGCCCCGCGGCCCAGCGCGAGAGCGCGCCAGCCCGCACGGTTCCCTCTCCCTGCCTTCGCGCACCCATCTCCGCGCGTACCCCCGCTCGCTCCCGTCCACGTGGGCCAGCGCCCGGCCCCGCTTGGCGGCAGCAACCTTTATTCTTTTCACCGCCTTTTCCCTCTCCTCTGCGCCATCGCCATGGGGACCCGAGCACGAGGAGCGTGAGCTCGCCCGTCGCCCTAGCCCCTACTTATCCCTCTCCGCGTCAAGCGAACCCTGGTTTCCCTCTCCCTCTGCCGCCGCCGCCCGGTAAAGAGAACCACCGATTCGCCGCCCGCTCCGTCCGGCGCATCCCGAGGCGTGGCCTCGTCGCCGGCGTGCTCTCCGGCCACCCCAACCCCTGCGGCCCGTGTCTATCTTCTTCCTCGTCGTCGACTTCGTCCACGACGTCGACTCTGAGTGCCCGGATCGCCAAGTTCGTCGGCGCCTGTTACATCTTCTTCTCGGCCAGAACCCGGCGAAGTTCGATTGCCTCATCGTCGCGATATCCCCTCCGTCGCCGATTTCTTGTCCTTGGGTAAGGAGGTATACTCTACTTCCTCCTGCTCCTCCACTGTCGTCGTTAGATCTCCGTAGAAGTAAGGTCCGATCCGTGTTCTTATCGCGCTTTCAGCGTGCTCGGCGTGTTTGTAGTTGTTGGGTTCAAGTAGTTTGGCGGCGTGGATGCCACGATTCCGCTCGGGTTCGTCGCCTTCGCTTACGTGGAGTTCTCCCGTGCACACCCAGTCTGAGAAGCGAGCCGCCCGAGTGTATGATTAGCCATGGGATTCGTCGGTTTTCTTCTGTTCTTAGATCAGACCACTGTTAGTTTGGTCAAGTAAGCTAAGCGTTCCTGATCCTACCGACTCCCCTAGCCTAGCCGAGCTGGTTGACCCCATCTCTCTCCATGGCGACACTGGTTCGAATCCCAGCGCCCCCTAATTCTGTTTTCTTTACATTCTTGGTTCGTCTCTTCAGCGATGCAGCAGTTAAGGGCGAGGCCTTTCTCTGTCAGTCATAGCCACCTAGCCCGGTGGTAGCGAGGCGAGTTCCAACGGGGAGACCCGGGTTCGATTCCACCGAGGCTGGTTTCTTCCCCATTTTAAACACTGCTATACCCTTTGTCTCCATGATGAGGGCCCCACCATGTCGACCTCTCAGCCCTCCTCCATATGCATATTTTTTTCCTTTACCCTTGATTCCATTTCTGGATTGTTCCTTCTCTGTTTTAGGCAAGTCCATTTCTGGACATTTCCAAATCTGGAATTTGCCATTTCGTAACTTCCATTTCAGGCAGGTTATGACTTAGTGCATTTGTGATGATTTCTATGCTACAACCCTAACATATTATATATGTTTTTGGGGTAGAAAAATCCCACCAACTCAGTGGTGGCATTAGTTTTTGCATTTGGGCAAGTTTATGATCATGTCTTTTTGCATCATGTTTATGTGTTGTCTTTCATGGGCATATTTATTTGATTTATGCTATGAGGTAGTTTGCACGCAGCATGGCTTTGTCCATCATGCTGTTATTGTAGGTTTCTCACCATTCTTGTTTTGCTCGCCATATCCAACCCGTGCATCCGTTTCCGGTGATCTCTATATCGATTTCACCGAAATCATCTCATCTTTCCGATGGCATGCTTGGTTTGCCAAGATGATGCCTAGTTTTTCATTTACCTCCCGGGCGCTTTGTCGCATTGCATATCACTTCCCGCATATCATGTCATGTTGTTGCATCATGTTGATTGTGCATCGCACCGTGATTTATTGTGGTTCCTTTGTTTGTGTTGTTGCTTTGGGTAGAGCCGGAGATGAGTACGTGAGCGAGGATCCTGTTGAGAACGCTACGAGGATCGGGCTTTCGACAACTCTGAGAACATTGCAGGCAAGATGATCATACCCTCGAAATCACTTCTATCTTTGCTATGCTAGATGCTCGCTCTTTTGCTATGCCTATGCTGCCATGCCTACCACTTGCTATATCATGCCACCCATATTGCCATGTCATTCTTAACCCTCCTTTCCTAGCAAACCGTTGATTGGCTATGTTACCGCTTTGCTCAGCCCTCTTATAGCGTTGCTAGTTGCGAGTGAAGTTGAAGTTTGTTCCTTGTTGGAACATGGAGATGTTGTTCCTAAACGGAACATGTTTTCTTGGTTGGGATATCACAATATATATCTGCTATAATTAATACATCTATATACTTGGTAAAGGGTGGAAGACTAGGCCCTATGCACGGTGTTTTGTTCCACTCTTGCCACCCTAGTTTCCGTCATACCGGTGTTATGTTCCCGGATTTCGCGTTCCTTACGGTTGGGTGATTTATGGGACCCCCTTGACAGATTCGCTTTGAATAAGACTCCTCCAAAGAAGGCCCAACATTGGTTTTACCATTTGCCACCTAAGCCTTTTCCCCGGGTTTTCGCGAGCCCGAGGGTCATCTTATTTTAAACCCGGGCCAATGCTCCTCACGAGTGTTGGTCCAAACTAGAAACCACTTGCGGTGCCACCACAGAGGCAACTTGGGGCATCTTCGGTTGCCGTCGTAGTGTTCATCCGGATGTGCCACGAGCGAGATATGTGCAGCTCCTATCGGGTTTATCGGCACAATCGGGCGGCTTTGCTGGTCTTGTTTTATTCTTTGTCGAAATGTCTTGTAGTCCGGGATTCCGAGATTGATCGGGTCTTCCGTAGAAGGAATAATCCTTCGTTGACCGTGAGAGCTTATAATGGGCTAAGTTGGGACACCCTGCAGGGTAATATCTTTCGAAAGCCGTGCCCTTGATTTATGAGGCAGATGGGAATTTGTTAATGTCCGTTGTAGAAAACCCAAAGTTGACCTCAATTAAAATACACATCAACGCGTGTGTTACCGTGATGGTCTCTTCTCGGCGGAGTCCGGAAGTGAACACGATGTTGGAGTTATGTCGGCGTAAGTAGTTCAGGATCACTTCTTGATCGCTATTAGCTTCACGACCGTGCTTTGCTCCTCTTCTCGCTCTCTTTTCGAAGTAGCCACCATATATGCTGAGTAAACTGCTGCGGCTCCACTATACTACTCTGTCCTTCCTATAAGCTTAAATAGTCTTGATCTCGGGTGTGAGATTGCTTTGAGTCCCGTGACTCACAGATACTTCAAAAGCGATTGCGAGTTCCGGCGATGCGGTCAAGATGATTCCACCGAGCTCAAGTGGGAGTTCGGCGAGGAACGTGGTCGTTACTATGTGTCTTTCCACGATGATCGATAGTGGTGCCCAGTTAGGGACGATTCGGGGATCTGTGTTAGCATTTGGGGTATCTTCTTTTATTTTGGTTCCGTAGTCGGACCTTGAGTGTACTACGAATGATGGATGTTTATTTATGTCTTGTGTGAAGTGGCGATTGTAAGCCAACTATGTATCTCTTTCCTTATTTATTACATGGGTTGTGTGAAGATTACCTCACTTGCGACATTGCTTTCAATGCGGTTATGCCTCTAAGTCGTGCCTCGACACGTGGGAGATATAGCCGCATCGAGGCGATACAAGTTGGTAATCGAGCCTTCCGACTTAGGAGCCCCTACTTGATTGTTTCTTTGGCGTTGTTGAGTCTAGAATGGAAAAATGTTTTGAGTCTTAGGATTATATATATCGGAGAGTAGGATTCTTTTACTCCTCGGTCCCTTCATCGCCTCTGTGAGGTATCCCGGCGTAGAGTTTGACTCTTCTCTTCTCAAATTTCACTAAAAAATTTTTAGGATCACGTGGGTATCTTGGAATCGTTCGATGGTTTTGTGGCGAGAACACCTTGTTCTTGGTGCCTCCGACATTTAGGGGTTGTGGCGGTGTCCGGGAGTTGAGCTCCGAGGTGTTGTCGTCACAATTTTATCGTTGCAGTTCTGGAATACGAGTTTTACCGACATCGAAATCTCTTTTGTGCGATTGTTGGTGAGATAACCACGATAGCCCGATCTTGTGGCGAGTCTTGGGAGTATTGCCATGACTTGCATAACGGATGTTTTTCGAAGGTCGAGGTACCACGATTTCGAGGATTTCTTGGTTATGTGTTGACGGATGGATACTGTGGATCTAGGTATTGTTAGTTTGGGTGATATATTTTGTGTCCCTGTGTATCCCCAACACCAGATTGCATAACCAGAAAGTTTCGGGAGTTTATAGGTGGGAATTCTAGTAGCTTACGGGATATTCTTTCCGACGGATGTATGATTTGAGATTGGGGTCCAACGTCTAGTGGTCCGCCCATTCACGGTCGATTCTGATTGGTCGCGAGGCGTCTTAAAGAATCCTTGGCTATGCTGATTCGGGGACGTCTTGTTAGTCATTCGTGACGGCCGCTATACGTCGTGCCCGTGTGGGCCCCACCACGAACACTTTGGGCGAAATCTCTGTCATGTGTTTGTTCCGGCTCATTCTAGAAGCCAACCTTTTGTTTTCAATTGGGATATTCGAATTGTTTCCATATCTTTAACTAAGTGGCTTCTCACCTTATTGGACGTGTGATGATTAACTTTGGAATTCATTCGTTCATTCTTGTTCGAACGTTAATTGTGAAGACTATATGTTGCAATTTCTATCCGTTGATTCTACTTATCAATTTGTCTATCAAAGGACTAACGGATGTCACCCTCTTGAGGATGGCTCCATGTGCGTCTGAATCCGGATCCCAATGATGGGGATCGATCCAGACCCTCCACCTCCACCTCCACCTCCACCTCCGCCTCCGGAGGCACAGCAAGCTATCATGGCAGCCACCAATGCCAATGCTCGGATGATTTTGCAGCTCTTGCAAGAACGTACTCAGGGGCAAGGCAATCAAGGCAATCAAGGTCAAGGCAACAATCAGCCACACTTTGCTACTCTCAGTCAGTTCCTCGCTAATCAGCCGAAGTCTTTCAGTTTCTGTGTCGAGGCTCACAATTCGCTTCTATCCATTCATCCTGGAAGTACGAAGATGTACCATGATCTCAAGCAGTCATATTGGTGGACTCGAATGAAGCGAGAAATTGCTCAATTCGTGAATGAGTGTGATGTCTGCAGAAGAGTGAAAGCAGAACACCAAAGACCAGTTGGTCTCCTCCAACCTCTTGCTATTCTGAATGGAAGTTTGATCATATTGAAATGGACTTCGTGACTGGTTTTCCTAAGTCCAAGCGTGGAAATGATGCTATCTTCGTTGTCATTGACAAGCTTACTAAAGTGGCTCATTTTCTTCCTATCAAAGAATCCATCACAGCAGCTCGGTTAGCGAGAGCTATACACCTCCAGGATTGTCTCCTTGCACGGCATTCCACAATTGATCTCTTCAGACCGTGGCAGCATCTTTACCTCCAAGTTTTGGGATTCTTTTCAGAAGGCCATGGGCACCAACATTCGTTTCAGCACAGCTTTCCACCCTCAAACAAGTGGCCAAGTCGGCGAGTTAATCAAATCCTTGAAGATATGCTCGGGCTTGTGTCATTTCTTCGGTATGAAGTGGGAAGATTGTCTTCCATATGCCGAGTTCTCCTACAACAACAGCTTCCAAGCGAGTTCGGGCAAGGCCCCATTCGAAATTCTCTATGGCGAAAAGTGTCGCACTCCTCTCAATTAGTGCGAGACAGGTGAACGCCAACTTCTTGGCAATGACTTGATCACGAAGCGGAAGAAATGTGCAAGGTCATTCGTGAGAATCTCAAAGCAGCATAATCGCGCCGGAAGAACTATTATGATGATAAGCACCGTGATGTGGTTTTTGAAATCGGAGACCATGTCTACCTCCGCGTCTCTCCAATGAAAGGCACTTTCGTCAAACCCGGTATCAAAGGGAAGCTTGCCCCTAGATACGTGGGTCCTTTCAAGATCATTGGGAAAAGAGGCGATCTCGCCTATCAACTTGAGCTTCCATCCAACTTTGCAAGCGAGCACGATGTGTTTCACGTGTCACAACCGCCAAGTGCTTCAAGACTCCTGAGCGCACTATCAACTTCAAGAGATTGACCTTCAAGAAGATCTCTCTTATCATGAGCACCCGTTGCTATTCTTGAAGAAACCGGCGCAAGACTCGCAACAAGTCAATCAAATTCCTGAAAGTGAAGTGGTCACACCATTCCCCGAGAAGCTACACAGGGCGCGAGGATCACCTCCGTTCTGAATATCCGGAGTTCTTTCAGTCCTAGATCTCGTGACGAGATCCTCTTGTAGTGGTGGAGTGTTGTAACACCCTGGATGTAAACTTCCCCTTTTGGGCAATATATCAACTTGACCTCATCCAATTCTTGTGGGTTCTTGTCATGCTTGGCCTCTTTTGTTTGGTTATGTTGGGTTTTTCTCTTTTCTTTGTTTTGCTCTTTTACCATATTGCATTTGTGTCTCTTGTCATCTTGCATTCCATTCTTATCATGTGGTTGTGGTGTTCTCCCACATGTCATGTTGTGCATGTGCCATTCTCATTTTGCATACCCATCTCCTCTTTCCCTCTACTTCTTTCATTTTCAAGGGCTATAATTTCCTTTCTCAATTAATGCTCATCTTCTCCTGCAAATCTTGCTTGTTGCACTAAACCTCTCTCTGCCAAAAATCTCCTCATTTGAAGTTGTTATGGTCAGGTTCAAAAAATGACACAAGTTTGAAATATTTCCAAACTTGTCTTATTTTCTACCTCTAAAAATGTCCATTACAATTTATTTAAATAGTTGAGAATTCAAGGAGTTTGTGGATATGTTCATTTCTCTACAACTCTTTTAATTTCTTTCTGTTCTTTCTTTTATCTTATTTTTATTTGAAAAAGAAAAAGAAGAGGAAGCAGCAGCTGACAGTGGCAGCCCAGCTAAACCTCCCACACAGGCTCCGGCCTCCCAAGCCGGCCCAGCTCCCCTCAGCCCAGCTGACCCGGAGAGAGGCGCGCCCGGCCCGCACGTTTCCCTCTCCTGCCTTGGCGCACCCATCTCCGCTGCGTACCCCGCTAGCTCCGTCACGTGGGCGCCCGGCCCTTTGGCGGCGACATCACCATTCTTTTCACCCGCCTTTTCCCTCTCCTCTCGCCGCCATCGCCATGGGGACCCCGAGCACGAGGGCGTGGCTCGCCCGTCGCCCTAGCCCCCTACTTATCCCCTCTCCGCGTCAAGCCGAACCCTAGGGTTTCCCTCTCCCTCTCGCCCGCCGCGCCGAGTAAAGAGAACCACCCGATTCGCCGCCCGCTCCGTCCAGGCGCATCACGAGAAAGCGTGGCCTCGCCGCGGCATGCTCTCGGCCACCCCAACCCTGCGGCCCGTGTCTATCTTCTTCCTCGTCGTCGACTTCGTCCCACAGCGTCGACTCTGAGTGCCGGATCGCCAAGTTAAATCGGCGCCCTGTTCTTCTTCTCGGCCAGGAACCCGGCGAAGTTCAGTGCCCGACCTCATCGTCGCAGTATCCCCTCCGTCGCCGATTTCTTGTCCTTGGGTAAGGAGGTATACTCTACTTCCTCCCTGCTCCTCCCTGTCGTCGTTAGATCTCCGTAGAGTAGGGTCCGATCCGTGTTCTTATCGGCGCTTTCGGCGTGCTCCGGCGTGTTTGTAGTTGTTGGGTTCAGAAGTAGTTTGGCAGCGTGGATGCCCACGATTCCCGCCGGGTTCGTCCTTGGCGCTTACGTGGAGTTCTCCCGTGCACACCGGTCTGCAGATGAGCGCCGTAGCCCGCGGTTGCTTCGCCGCGGATTAAATCGGTTTTTCTCTCTGTTCTTAGATCAGACCCTGTTAGTTTGGTCAAGTAAGCTAAGCGTTCCTGATCCTACCGACTCCCTAGCCTAGCCGAGCTGGTTGACCCCGCTCTCTCTCATGGCGACACAGGTTCGAATCGGTAGCCCTTTTAATTCTGTTTTCTTTACTGTTCTTGGTTCGTCTCTTCAGCAGTAGCAGCAGTTAAGGGGCGAGGCCTTTCTCTGTCGATCCATCGCCACCTAGCCCGGTGGTAGCGAGGCGAGAGTTCCAACAGGAGACCGGGTTCGATTCCACCCGAGGCTGGTTTTCTTCCCCATTTTTAAACACTGCTATACCACTTGTCTCCATGACAAGAGGGCCCCACCATGTCGACCTCTCAGCGCCCTCCTCCATATGCATATTTTTTCCTTTACCCATGATTCCATTTCTGGATTGTTCCTTCTCTGTTTTAGGCAAGTCCATTTACGGACATTTCCAAATCTGGAATTTGCCATTTACATTAACTTCCATTTCGGGCGGGTTATGACTTAGTGCATTTGTGATGATTTCTATGCTGCAACCCTAACATATTATATATGTTTTTGGGGTAGAAAATCCCACCAACTCAGTGGTGGCATTAGTTTTTGCATTTGGGCAAGTTTATGATCATGTCTTTTTGCATCATGTTTATGTGTTGTCTTTCATGGGCATATTTATTTGATTTATGCTATGAGGTAGTTTGCACTGCGTGCATGGCTTTGTCCATCATGCTGTTATTGTAGGTTTCTCACCATTCTTGTTTTGCTCGCCATATCCAACCCGTGCATCCGTTTCCGGTGATCTCTATATCGATTTCTACGAAATCATCTCATCTTTCCGATGGCATGCTTGGTTTGCCAAGATGATGCCTAGTTTTTCATTTACCCTCCGGGCGCTTTTACGCATTGCATATCACTTCCCGCATATCATGTCATGTTGTTGCATCATGTTGATTGTGCATCGCACCGTGATTTATTGTGGTTCCTTTGTTTGTGTTGTTGCTTTGGGTAGAGCCGGAGATGAGTACGTGAGCGAGGATCCTGTTGAGAAGCAGCTTACGAGGATCAGGCTTTCGACAACTCTGAGAACATTGCAGGCAAGATGATCATACCCTCGAAATCACTTCTATCTTTGCTATGCTAGATGCTCGCTCTTTTGCTATGCCTATGCTGCCATGCCTACCACTTGCTATATCATGCCACCCATATTGCCATGTCAGCCCCTAACCCTCCTTTCCTAGCAAACCGTTGATTGGCTATGTTACCGCTTTGCTCAGCCCCTCTTATAAGCGTTGCTAGTTGCGAGTGAAGTTGAAGTTTGTTCCTTGTTGGAACATGGAGATGTTGTTCCTAAGCGGAACATGTTTCTTTGGTTGGGGATATCACAATATATATCTGCTATAATTAATACATCTATATACTTGGTAAAGGGTGGAAGACTCGGCCCTATGCAGTGTTTTGTTCCACTCTTGCCACCTAGTTTCCGTCATACCGGTGTTATGTTCCCGGATTTCGCGTTCCTTACACGGTTGGGTGATTTATGGGACCCCCTTGACAGTTCGCTTTGAATAAGACTCCTCCAGCAAGGCCCAACATTGGTTTTACCATTTGCCACCTAAGCCTTTTCCCCCGGGTTTTCGCGAGCCGAGGTCATCTTATTTTAAACCCCGGGCCAATGCTCCTCTGAGTGTTGGTCCAAACTAGAGCCACTTGCGGTGCCACCACAGAGGCAACTTGGGGCATCTTCGGTTGCCGTCGTAGTGTTCATCCGGATGTGCCACGAGAACGAGATATGTGCAGCTCCTATCGGGATTTGTCGGCTGTCGAGCGGCTTCTTTGGTCTTGTTTTATTCTTTGTCGAAATGTCTTGTAGTCCGGATTCCGAGATTGATCGGGTCTTCCCGGTAGAAGGAATAATCCTTCGTTGACCGTGAGAGCTTATAATGGGCTAAGTTGGGACACCCCTGCAGGGTAATATCTTTCGAAAGCCGTGCCCGCGGTTATGAGGCAGATGGGAATTTGTTAATGTCCGGTTGTAGAAAACCCAAAGTTGACCTCAATTAAAATACACATCAACGCGTGTGTTACCGTGATGGTCTCTTCTCGGCGGAGTCAGGGAAGTGAACACGATGTTGGAGTTATGTCGGCGTAAGTAGTTGAGGATCACTTCTTGATCGCTATTAGCTTCACGACCGTGCTTTGCTCCTCTTCTCGCTCTCTTTTGCGAAGTAGCCACCATATATGCTAATTAACTTGCTGCAGCTCCACTATACTACTCTGTCCTTCCTATAAGCTTAAATAGTCTTGATCTCGCGGGTGTGAGATTGCTGAGTCCCGTGACTCACAGATACTTCAAAACAGTTGCGAGTTCGGCGATGCCGGTCACAGATGATTCCACCGAGCTCAAGTGGGAGTTCGGCGAGGAACGTGGTCGTTACTATGTGTCTTTCCACGATGATCGATAGTGGTGCCCAGTTGGGACGATTCGGGGATCTGTGTTAGCATTTGGGGTATCTTCTTTTATTTTGGTTCCGTAGTCGGACCTTGAGTGTACTACGAATGATGGATGTTTATTTATGTCTTGTGTGAAGTGGCGATTGTAAGCCAACTATGTATCTCTTTCCCTTATTTATTACATGGGTTGTGTGAAGATTACCTCACTTGCGACATTGCTTTCAATGCGGTTATGCCTCTAAGTCGTGCCTCGACACGTGGGAGATATAGCCGCATCGAGGGCGTTACATGGGGTGTGTCCATCTCACCGCACGGAGGGGTGCATCGATGAAGCTTGCTGCTCGTTCCCTGCCGTGCAGGTGGCAGCGTTGGCAGCGGGTGATGGAGAATGGCGGGGAGGTCCGTCGACGGGCGCCGTCTGAGCAATGCGAGCGGCGAGGGCGGCGCGACGCTCAACATGGGCTTGGCGACCGTCGACCATGGATCCGGTGGAGCAGAGGAGCGCGGATCGACGGAAGAAAGGCTTCAGCGCACCCCTACGTGGCGCGCCAAATGTTGGATTCTAGGTTCCGGTGAACCCTCGAGGCTCGAACACTGGGGTGCGCACGGAGATCTCTCTCTCCCTAGCTCACTCTCACAACTATCTCAAGGCCTAGCTCGACGAACCCGAAGAAAAAAAGACACGAGGGTTTATACTGGTTCGGGCCACCGTTGTGGTGTAATACCCTACTCCAGTGTGGTGTGGTGGATTGCCTTGTTGGCTGGGGATGAACAGCCTCCTGAGGAGAGGTGTTCTTGAGCTCGGTGAGCTTGTGTGTTGAGGATGATCTGAATGATCCGTCTCCAGATCAGTTCCCAGATCAGTTGCCTCCTATGGTCGTGGCTAGTCCTATCTATAGAGGCCCTGGTCCTCTTCCCAAATATTAGGCGGGAAGGGATCCCATGAGGGCCAATTTGAAGGGGAACAACTAGTACAAGTTATCCTGACAAAAGGTGGTCTTCGCCTGCCAAAGGCTCTGGTGGTGACGCCGTCGTGGGCTCCACGATGACCTCCGTCCTGCCGTCCTATTGGTCTTGGTCTCGTTGCACCTATATGGAAACCTTTGCTTGATGCCTCGGGACTCCTCGCCTGCCCTTGCCCCTTTAGCACCAAAGAGGCAACTGGCGCTCAGCACCCACTGGCGCCCGCCTAGCCTTGGTCGTCATGTCTCACGCCATACGAACCTCACGAGGTGCCCCTTTGCACAGATATCTCTGCTCCTGGTGAACCGACCTAGCGAGGCTGCCCCTGAGGAGGTCTTGCATCGTCCGCCTCGCGAGGGTCTCGAACGGTTGTTGATGAAGATGGGCCGTACCAGGCCGTTGGTGGAGCCACGCCCTGGGCCACATGCAGGCAAGTCTGGGTACCCCTGTTCCCAAGACGCCGACACATTGGGTGTATGACCATAGAAGGTTTTATTCATGTAAACAGAACAACAATTATTCTCTGACTTGAATGAATAACCGTACTGCAATAAACATGATCCAATCATATTCATGCTCAACGCAAACACCAAATAACATTTATTTAGGTTCACCACTAATCCCGAAGGTAGAGGGAGTATGTGATGGTGATCTTATCAACCTTGGAATCACTTCCAACACACATCGTTACCTCGCCCTTAACTAGTCTCTATTCATTTTGCAACTTCAGTTTCGAATTACTAATCTTAGGAACTGAACCGGTATCAAATACCCATGGGCTACTATGAACACTAATAAAGCACACATCAATAACACGTATATCAAATATACCTTTGTTGACTTTGCCATCCTTCCTATCCGCCAAGTATTTGGGGTAGTTCCGCTTCCAGTGACCATTCTCTTTGCAGTGGAAGCACTCAGTTTCAGGCTTAGGTCTAGCTTTGGGCTTTTTCACGGGAGTGGAAACTTGCTTGCCATTCTTCTTGAAGTTCCCTTTCTTTCCCTTGCCCTTTTTTTGAAAGTAGTGGTCTTGTTAACATTCAATACTTGATGCTCTTTCTCGATTTCTACCTTCGCTGATTTCAGCATCGCGAAGAGCTTGGGAATCATTTTCGTCATCCCTTGCATATTATAGTTCATCCCAAAGTTCTAGTAATTTGGTGATAGTGACTAGAGAACTCCGTCAATCGCCATTTTATCTGGAAGATTAACTCCCACTTGATTCAAGCGATTGTAGTACCCATACATTCTGAGCACATGCTCACTAGCTGAGCTATTCTCCTCCATCTTGGAGGCAAAGTATTTGTCAGAGGTCTCATACCTCTTGACACATGCATGAGTCTGAAATACTAATTTCAGCTCTTGGAACATCTCATATGCTCCACCATGTTCAAAACGTTTTGCAGCCCCGATTCTAAGACGTAAAGCATTGCACACTAAACTATCAAATAGTCATCATACCGAGCTTGCCAAACATTCATAACGTTTGCAACCTCTCCTGCAATAGGTTTGTCACCTAGCGGTGCATCAAGGACATAATTCTTCTTTGCAGCAATGAGGATAATCCTCAGATCATGGACCCAGTCCGCATTATTGCTACTATCCTCTTTGAACTTAGTTTTCTCTAGGAACATATAAAAAACATAGGGGAGCTACAATGCAAGCTATTGATCTACAATTTAATTTGCAAATACTATCAGGACTAAGTTCATGATAAATTAAGTTCAATTAAACAAATTACTTAAGAAATCCCACTTAGATAGACATCCCTCAAGTAATCTAAATGATACGTGATCCAAATCAACTAAACCATGTCTGATCATCATGTGAGATGGAGTAGTCATCAATGGTGAACATCTCTATGTTGATCATATCTACTGTATGATTCACGTTCGACCTTTCGGTCTCCAGTGTTCCGAGGCCATGTCTGTACATGTCAGGCTCATCAAGTTTAACCTGAGTATTCTGCATGTGCAAAACTGCCTTGCGCCCGTTGTATGTGAACGTAGAGTCTATCACACCCGATCATCACGTGGTGTCTCAACACGACGAACTGTAACAATGGTGCATACTTAGGGAGAACACTTTTACCTTGAAATTTAGTGAAGGGATCATCTTATAATGCTACTTCCATACTAAGAAAAATAAGATGCATAAAAGGTAAACATCACATGCAATCAAAATACATGACATGATATGGCCATCATCACATTGTGCTTTTGATCTCCATCTCCAAAGCATCGTCATGATCTCCATCGCACTGGCTCGACACCTTGATCTCCATCGTAGCATCGTGGTCGTCTCGCCAACTATTGCTTCTACAACTATTTCTAACTCACAGCAATAAAGTAAAAGCAATTACATGGCGTATGCATTTCATTCAATAAAGAGACAACCATAAGGCTCCTGCCAGTTGCCAGATATCTTACAAAACATGATCGTCTTACAAAATAATGTATATCACATCATGCCTTGACCATATCACATTACAACATACCCTGCAAAAACAAGTTAGACGTCCTCTACTTTGTTGTTGCAAGTTTTACGTGGCTGCTATGGGTTTCTAGCAAGAATCGTTCTTACCTACAGCAAAAACCACAATGGTGTTTAGTCAAATTTCTGTTTTAACCTTCTTCAAGGACCAGCCGTAGTCAAATTCCATTCAACGAAAGTAGGAGAAACAGACACCCGCGAGCCACCTTTATGCAAAACTAGTTGCATGTCAGTAACCGGTCTCATGTGCGTGCACATGTAAGGTTGGTCCGAGCCACTTCATCCCACAATTCTGCCAAATCAAAATAAGACGTTGGTGGTAAGCGGTATGACTATCACTGCCCATAACTCTTTGTGTTGTACTTGTGCATATCATCTATGCATAGACCTAGCTCTGATACCACTGTTGGTAAACGTAGCATGCAATTTTAAAAAAAAATCCTATGCTCACGTAAGATCTATCAAGGAGATGCATAGCAACAAGGGGAATATTGTGTCTTCGTACGCTCGTAGACCGAAAAGCGGAAGCGTTTGATAATGCAGTTGATGTAGTCGAACTTCTTCTAGCTCGGACCGATCAAGCACCGAACATACGGCACCTCTGAGTTCTGCACACGTTCAGCGCGATGACGTCCTTCGCTGTCGGGGAAAACAAACAGGGGCATATATTTTCCCCTGACTCGTGCACGGACAATGGAGATACAAGCGCATGTATAAGGTTATAAGCCAAAGTACAAGAGACCAAGATCTTCAAAGGATCAACATGCAGATCAAGAGCAGGAAAACCAAGCCAAGGAAGCAAGGAGCCACCAGGAGTAAAGCCTCCCTTGCCGGGTGGACGAGCCTGGCGAGGACGGGGTTACCGTCGGAAGAAAACCCCCAAGACGCCCCGGCAATGCCTGCCGGGACTTATGGAGGCAAAACCACCTCACCACGATGCACGTCATCAATCAGTGCGGTGCCAAGCTGCAAAGTGACTAAGTGGCAGCCATTTGCCACTTGGCGGCCTCTTTCTACAGAAGATACTTACAGATGACACCCGTCCTGCGACGTGTCGAGCGAGCAGGCGAGAAGCTAGCGAGATAGCCCGGCAAGGCTTGCCGGGCAAGCGGTGAAGTGACATCGAGCGGACCATTTAATGCGCTCTGTCAGCCTGCAGAGGTAGGTATGATAGCACTATATGCTATCTTATCAGTGCATAATGACCAATTTGCCACTATGGTGACCCCTTAGCCTATAAAAGGAGGCCCATGGCAACCTTAGAAAGGGTTGGACCTCGGATTGGCTAGTCCACATGCTCATATTTCATATGCACATAGCCATTTCGTCCTCAGGCGACCCTGCGGGGCAAACGCGCTACGGCCACCACCATTTTGCCAACATCAATCCACCAAAGCAGGAGTAGGGTTTTACGCTCGTGGCGGCCCGAACCTGGGTAAAATTGCTGGTGTGATCTCTGTCGTGCTGCCCCGCGCTCTTCTGCTCTTTGTGCAATGTGACATCCCCCTGCTGAACCAACAAGGGACATTTGGTCCATAGGTGGCCGTGGTTTCCCATGACAACTTTGGCGTGCCAGGTAGGGGGATCACTTGCGCTAACCCGAAGTTGTCGGTGTTCTGGGAACGGGGGTCCCCAGACTTGCCTGCCTGCAGCCCATAGTGTGGCCAAGCAGCAGGCCATACGGGCCATCTTCGTCAACAAGACACCCAAGACCCTCCCGAGGGTCCAAGCCTCGTGAGGCAGATGATGCAAGACCTCCTCTGGAGTGGCCTAGCCAGGCAGGCTCACGCGGAGCGGAGATATCAAGGCAAGGAAAACCTCACGAGGCTCTCGTGACGTGAGCCATGACGAACGGTACCAGGCGGGTGCTAGGCGGGCGCTGGTGCGTGCAGCGTCCTTATTTCCCCTTTGGTGCTAGGGAGGCCAGCGCAGGCGAAGAGTACCGAGGCATCAGGCAAAGGTTTCCATATTGGTGCAATGAGACCAAGACCAGGAGGACGGCAAGGCGGAGGTCATCGTGGAGCCCAAGGCAGGCGTCACCCAGGGCTTTTCGCAGCGAGGCCGCTTTTGTCAGGATAGCTTGTACTAGCTGTCCCCCTTCTAATCTGCCCGCCGTTGTTGGCTCCCTTCCCGCTCGATATTTGGGAAGAGGACCAGGGCCTCTATAAATAGGACTAGCCACCACATTAGGAGGGGACTGATCCCAAACTAGTTCAGATCATCCTCTACTGCACAAGCACAAGAACACCTCAACCTCAGGAAGCTGTTCTTACCTTGTACTGTTCATCATCAGCCCAAGAGGCAATCCACCACCACCACACTGGAGTAGGGTATTACACCACAACGGTGGCCTGAACCAGTATAAACCTCATGTCTTTCTGTGTTGCGAGTTCGTCGAGTTCGTCCGCAAGATCTTAGCGAGCTAGAGCGTATATCGGTAGGAGGGAAAGACTTCACGCACACCCCAGTGTTCGAACCTTAAGCGTTTTTCCGGAACCCCACATCCGACATTTGGCGCGCCAGGTAGGGGTGTGCCGGAGCTCCTCTCCACCAACCTGCGCCCTGTGCCGCCGCGCTTCGCTCCCATGGCAGGTGCGCCGCCATCCGCCTCTGCGACCGACGCCAGCAGCAGGGAGTCTGGGTACCGAGCCCTGGCCCCATACTGCCTGAGTCGATGGCCAGCCAGTTCAAGCACTGAGGTGCCGCCATGTTCTGACACGGCGCGCAGACCCGGCGCCCGTTCTGCAGCGTCTGAGGAGGCCGTCCTCGATCTGCGGAGCGGCAGCAAGATCATGGCCAAATGGTTCCCCATGGCCCTCGCCGGCGAGCAACGCGCCTGGCTGCTCAACCTCCCAGGGTCCACGGTGGCGTCCTGGGAGGAACTCCGCGACCTCTTTACTGCGCGTTACGCGGTGCCGGTGCACCACGCGGTCGCGGCGGTGCTGGGTGGCTCTCAAGCACCGCCTTCAGATCGCCACGTCAAGCCTTTCTTCCGTCAGATTGGGGCAGCCTCCAAGCGCCCGGGGGCTCCGCCGGGTTGGGCTGCCCCGGAGGCCGATCTCACCTTTGATTCAGAAGACCACCCCGGCTCCACCGCCGGCTCTGGCATGCTCCCAATGCTCTGCACGCCTACCATCTACAACATGGCCGTCACCAAGACCCTCATCGACGGCGATGCCGGCCTCAACTTGCTCTCCGTAGAAGCCTTAAGCCTCCTCCACGTGCCGCCCGAGCGGCTCAACCTCAGCAAGCCTTTTTCAGGAGTGGGTGGTGGAGCTGCCCACTCTCAGGGGCAGATCCGCCTACCCGTCACCTTCGGCACGCGCGACAACTACCGCACTGAGCTGGTGGACTTCGACATCGCCCGCATCAGTTCATGGCAGCGACTTACCCGACCTACAACCTCATGAAGATGCCAGGGAGCAAGGGCGTCCTCACCATCAAGGGGGACACTAAGGAGGCGGTGACGGCGCTCAGGCTCGCCTTCAAGACCGTGGCAGCAGCGCAGCCGGTAGCGCCAAGACGCCCGAGACCAAGGAGACCGCGCCCGCCAAGAAGAAGCAGTTGTTCACCCAAGACAAGGCGGAGACCAAGCAAGTGTCGGTTGACGAGGACGGGTCTTCACGAGCCACCTTTACCATAGGAACCAGCCTAGACTGGGAAAAAGAAGAAGCTTTGTGAGGTTTTTGCGCGCAACCAAGGAGATATTCGCGTGGGAGCCCAGTCAGCTGGTAGGGGTCCCGAGAGAGGTGATCCAGCATCATCTAAGGGTGTGCCCCAACATGCGCCACGTGAAGCAGCGGGCAAGACGGCAGTCCACGGAGAAGCAAGCCTTCATCGTCCAAGAGACACACAAGCTGGAGGCGGCGGGTACCATTCGAGAAGTTTGATACCCTGATTGGCTTGCGAACCCCGTCGTAGTACCGAAGAAAGGTGGGAAGGAACGGATGTGCGTCGACTTCACCAACCTTAACAAAGCTTGCCCCCAAGATCCGTTCCCCCTCCCGCGCATAGATCAAATCGTTGACTCCACCGCCGAGTGCAATTTTCTATGTTTCCTGGATGCATTCTCTGGATACCATCAGATCAAGATGGTAGTGGAGGATGTGGGAAGACGGCCTTCCTGACACCATGTGGGGTGTATTGCTACACCTGCATGCCCTTCGGCCTTCGCAACGCGGGCGCAACCTTTCAGCGGCTGATGCACATCGCCTTGGGGCGGCAGCTTGGGAGGAACACAGAGGCCTATGTTGATGACATAGTGGTCAAATCTTGCGAGGCGAGGACATTGATTCAAGACCTGGAGGAGACCTTTGAGAGCTTGCGTCGGGTGAACATGAGGCTTAACCCGGAGAAGTGCGTGTTTGGTGTCCCCTCCGGCAAGCTACTAGGGTTCCTCGTATCCCACAAAGGGATCGAGGCGAACCCAGAGAAGATCAAGGCCATCGAAGACATGAGCCCACCACAGACCCTCAAGGAGATGCAAAAGCTGGCAGGACGGGTGACCGCGTTAGGGCATCTCATCTCTAATCTAGGCGAGCGCGCCTTACCCTTCTTTAAGCTCATGAAGAAGAAGGGCCCCTTCGAGTGGACCCCGGAGGCCGACCGGGCCTTCCAAGACCTCAAGAAATACCTCACCAGCCCCCGGTGATGGCGGCACCGCGTCCTCTCGAACCTCTGGTACTGTGCCTTGCCGCCACCCCGTAGTACTCCGCCAGCGCGGCTCTGGTGGCGGTTCGGGAGGAGCGCCAAGACAAGGGTGTGTCGCGCCAAGCCAGAGCCGATGCAGCGCAGGGTCAAGAAGGCGCAGTAGAGCCATCAGCAGCGGAAGACCAAGCTCAGCAGGGCAACATCTCGGAAGCTCCTGAGGTCAGCCAAGTCTCAGGAAACCCTCCGCCTCAGGATATGCCACAATCTCCGCAGGACCCGAGCCTCAACAGTGTGCCAGCCCTCGTCGAGCACCCGTTGTGTGCCATCGTCAAGACCGTCTTTGCGGGATGCAAGGGCATGCTACCCCATGCCGCAAAAGCTCCTGCTCGCACTCTTGGTGGCCTCGCACAAGCTGCGACACTACTTCCAGGGCCAACCCATCAAGGTCGTCTCATCTTACCCATTGGAGAGGGTACTCAGGAGCCCAAACTCAGCCGGAAGGGTCGCTGAATGGAACATCGAGCTGCAAGCATTCCAGCTGGAGTTCAGCACCACCAGCGTCATCAAGGGAGCCACACTCGCTGATTTTGTGGCAGAATGGACAGATGCCCCGGCTCTTGAGGAAGGAGAAGACCGGTCCACCTCCCCAGGAAGTGAGGCACTAGACGGCTGGGTCATGCATTTTGATGGCGCCTTCGCGCACCAGGCCGCGGGGGCTGGAGCAGTGCTCATCTCGCCCACTCAGGACAAGCTTTACTACACCATGCAACTCTGCTTCCAGCACGGCGAGAAGGTCTCCAACAATATAGCAGAATACGAAGGCCTCATAGCAGGCCTGAAGGCTGCGGCGGCTCTGGGGGTGAGGCGCCTTACCGTCAAGGGCGACTCGCAGCTCCTCGTCAACTTCTCCAACAAAGTGTATGAGCCGAAGGACGAGCACATGGAGGCCTACCTTGCAGAGGTGCGCAAGATGGAAAAGCAGTTCTCGGGCTTGGAGCTGCAGCACGTGCCCGGGGGAACCAACAAGGAAGCCGACGACATCGCCAAGAGAGCATCCAAGCGGCAACCACAAGAGCCCGGCGTCTTCGAAGAGCGGCTCTTCAAGCCGTCAGCTACGCCACCTCTTTCAAGCATGACTCAGCCTAGGGAGGAGCTCCCATAGCCCCCGGCCACGGGAGCCCCAGCTTGCGGCCCAACCTCAGGAGCTCGGCTGCTCTTGGCGCTCGAGCCCTAGGAGGAGTGCTGGACCAAGGGATTCAAGGAGTACCTGATGCATGGGACGCTGCCGGAGAAGGAAGAAGACACGGAGCATGTGGCCCGACATGCCACGACATACTGCATTCAAGACGGCGAGTTGTACAGGAAACGGCTGAACAACGTCACGCTGCGCTGCATCTCCAGCGATCAAGGAAGGGAGCTGCTGATTGACATACACGGTGGGGACTGTGGACATCACTCATCGTCGAGGACCCTCGTCGGCAAAGCCTTCCACAGCAGATTCTATTGGCCCACATCACTCAACGATGCAGCCGAGCTGGTGAAGTCCTGCGAAGCTTGCCAATTCCATGCCAAGCAAATCCATCAGCCCGCTCAGGGCCTCCAAACCATTCCGCTCACGTGGCCATTCGCGGTCTGGGGGCTAGACATCCTAGGCCCGTTCCCGCGAGCGCCAAGGGGCTACCATTATCTCTACGTCGCGATCGACAAGTTCACTAAGTGGGCCGAAGTGGAAGCCGTCCGTACCATTCTAGCCGGCTCTGCTGTCAAGTTCATCAAGGGCCTCGTGAGCCGCTTTGGGGTCCCAACCGCATCATCACAAATAATGGCTTGCAGTTTACTAGTAACCCCTTCAAAACCTACTATGCTAACCTTGGAACGCATATCTGCTACGCTTTGGTGGCCCACCTCAGGAGCAATGGTCAGGCCGAACGCGCCAACACTGAGGTCCTGAGGGGGCTCAAGACCAGTACTTTCAAGAAGAAGTTGCAGGCCGGCGGCAGGGGCTGGCACGACGAACTCCAGTCCATGTTGTAGTCCATCCGTACCACCGCTACCAAGCCAATGGGCGAGACTCCGTTCTTCCTCGTCTACGGAGCCGAAGCAGTACTCCCTCACGAGGTCAAGCATCGCTCCGCGTGGGTCCTGGCGTTCGAGGAAACACAGCAGGACGTCGTGCGGGGGATGGATCTCGTGCTGGGTGAGGAACGCCAACGCGAAGCCGCATTGAGGGCGGCAAGGTACCCAAAGAAGCGCCTGGCGGCGTACTCTTGCCGCAACATCCGCTCCGGGGCCTTTCGAGGTGGGTGACCTCGTCTGGTAAGGTCCTCTCGAGGAAGGGCTGCACAAGCTTTCGCCCATGTGGGAGGCCCGTTCAGGGTCGTCCATGTATCCGAGGCCGGGTGGAAGCGGCGCTGGAGGCGGGACGGGATACCCATCGAGCGCTGGAACATCTAGCACCTCCGGAATTTTTATCCATGAAGCAAGGCCCAGAGCCTGAGAAGAAAGGCCCAGAGCCTGTGAAGAAGGCCCGGTGCCTTGAAGAATCGCCGCCCGTGACACTCTCACGTAATAATGAGTGGGGCTGTACACGCCCCGGAGTCTCAGGAGTGCCGGCCTCAGGCCCTGAGGCTCCCTCCCACGCCTAGTGGACAACACTTAGCTCCGCGCTGGTGAGAAGACTCGAAGACTAGATTAGGTGCCGGACGCGGCTTTTCATTTGCTTTCCGTAGTTGGCTCGCTTTTCCTTAATCAGAGTTGCTCTTGGTGTTCGTTGCTGATTTGGTTCCCTAGCCCTTTACTGTTTTTTTGGCTCTAGTTTGTTGTGTTCTCTCTCTCGCATACCTCGCGAGGGGGCTAGGCAGGCGCCCTCGCGAGCATTTCTCTTCTCTTTGCCTTCTCGCGAGCCACCCTCGTTCGAGCCTGGAAGCTGGCACATCTCTCCTAAATCCGTGCCCCTCGGGTACCGCGATACAAGGCGCCAAGTTAAGGCTTGGGTGGACGGCAAATCCTTTAGTGCACCTCCTAACGATTTTTTTGCAGTTTTCCGGCAACGCAGACACCACGTGAGGGAAAGGGCGCCCCAAACGCACCAGGTTAAGTTATCTTTGCACAAAACAACAACACAGCATGGGAACGACACGCACAGTGCATTAACCAGAGAACCACAGTTCGATACACGCCCCTCCGGGCCCATACTATTTTCGTTTTCCGATGCAGGAAAGAAAGAAAAACTAAGCAAAGCAGCGATGCAGCAATCCGCAGAGGCAGGCTCTTGGCGATGCCCCGAGCCTAGCCAGACCCCTCCTCGCGCTTCACGGAGGTGCGACGACGAGATGACCCGCTGCCTCCTTCGAAGCGGGCGCGGCGGCGCGGCGGTTGGTCGTAGCCACCACTGCTGGAGCTGTCACCGGAGGAAGAGCCACCATACCTGGAGGAGACGTGGTCGCCGCTGAGGGAAGGCTCGCCCTCGTCCTCATCGCGACCATCACCAAGGCCGAGCACCTCCTCACCGTCGTTCCTCTCGGGGCAGCACCCGGCGCGGTGACCATCTTCCCCGAACACCCTCACATAGAGGGTCGATTCATCATCGTACCTGAAGTGGAGGGTGCACCGCTACCGACCCGCAGCGCCCGGCGAGCGTCTGCCGGACCGCGGGCGGGGCTATGTTGCCCGTGGCGGAAGTCTCGACCGCAACCCAAGAGGTCCTGCTGCAGCAGCCGTCCGCCTGCAGCCAGAGCCCGCCCGGACCAGAGGCCGGCAGTTCGTCGGTGAAGAAGCGCGGATGTTGGAGCCAGTTACCGGCCGGGCTCTCCGACTAGACAACAAACTCCGGCGACACCTCAGCCGAATGGAAGCGCGGGTGGGGAGGCCGCGCCACCATCACGCGCCTCCCCTCATCGGCTGAACCACCATGGACGGGACGATCCCCTCCGCGTGCCGCGATCGCACCTCGACGATGGGCCACGGCAGGGGTCACGGCATGCTTGCACGGACGTCCGCGGCCGCGCTTGGGCGCCGGGGAACCGAGGCCCTCGCGAGGGGCCTTTCCTTTCTCGGCGGCAGAGAACTTCTTTCGTGGTGCCATCGATGGCACTGCAAGCAATGGAGCAGAGAAGCAAGCAAGCAAGGAAGAAATGGGCAACGGGGGCTCCGCCCCCTTCCCATTTATAGCAAGAGAAGGCCAAACGGCGTCTCCCACGATCGCAGGTAATGACGGTTTTCCTTGCATGTCGCAGGGATTTGTCTAGTTGTGCAGTTGTCGAGGCAGCATGGGGAAGCAGAGACGCTCACGTCCAATCAACCGCCACGCATCGACCGAGGCCGCAGGCTTTTGGGGCCCACGGTGCTCCAAACTTGACCCTTGGCTTCGTCGCGAAGCCAAACCCGAGCGCACCTTGGGCCCGGGGGCTACTGTCGGTGTTCTGGGAACGGGCGTCCCCAGACTTGCCTGCCTGCAGCCCACAGCGTGGCCAAGCAGCAGGCCATACGGCCCATCTTCGTCAACAAGACACCCAAGACCCTCGCGAGGGTCCAAGCCTCGCGAGGCGGACGATGCAAGACCTCCTCTGGAGTGGCCTAGCCAGGTAGGCTCATGAGGAGCGGAGATATCAAGGCAAGGCAGACCTCACGAGGCTCTTGTGACGTGAGCCATGACGAACGGTACCAGGCGGGTGTCAGTCGGGCGCCGGTGCGTGTAGCGTCCTTATTTCCTCTTTGGTGCTAAGGAGGCCAGCGCAGGCGAAGAGTACTCAGGCATCAGGCAAAGGTTGCCATATTGGTGCAACAAGACCAAGACCAGGAGGACGGCAAGGCGGAGGTCATCGTGGAGCACAAGACGGCGTCACTTCAGGGCTTTTTGCAGGCGAAGACCGCTTTTGTCAGGATAGCTTTTTCTAGCTGTCCCCCTTCAAATTTTCCAGCCGTTGTTGGCTCCCTTCCCGCTCGATATTTGGGAAGAGGACCAGGGCCTCTATAAATAGGACTAGCCACCACAGTAGGAGGGGACGGATCCCGAACTAGTTCAGATCATCCGCTACTACACAAGCACAAGAACGCCTCAACCTCAGGAGGTTGTTCTTCCCTTGTACTGTTCATCATCAGCCCAAGAGGCAATCCACCACCACCACACTGGAGTAGGGTATTACACCACAACGGTGGCCCGAACCAGTATAAACCTCGTGTCTTTCTGTGTTGTGAGTTCCTCGAGTTCGTCCGCAAGATCTTAGGGAGCTAGAGCTTAGATCGGTAGGAGGGAGAGACTATGCGCGCACACCAGTGTTTGAACCTTAAGGGTTTGCCGGAACCCCACATCCGACAGAAGGCGTCAGCAGCGCGCCATATCTATGGTAGTCCACCCAAAGTTTTTGGGCGTCAGTGGCGCCTGCAAAGACACGAAGACCAAGGGGGGCCTCCCCCACGCCCACCTCATCCATGACCACATCCCGCCGTGGCCGCAACTACGACGGAGATCATACCGGCGGTGATTTGCTCCTCCCGTTGACCCATGCAGTGTGACGTGACCGCCCGCCAGACGCCCGTCACGGAGAATAGGGACAAAGCGGCAGCGGAGGTTCCTCTTTCCGCCCTCCCCTTAAATCGGTAACCAAGCCGCTTTTACCCTGGCGTCACCAATGTCGATGACTACCGTGTGGTACTCGGTTCAGCATTTACCCTATTTTAGGAAATCCTGAGTGGAGCGCTGCTACCTCTTGAGCACTGCGTTGGTTTTCCCTTGAAGAGGAAAGGGTGATGCAGCAAAGTAGCGTAAGTATTTCCCTCAGTTTTTGAGAACCAAGGTATCAATCTAGTAGGAGGCCACGCTCAAGTCCCTTGCAGCTACACAAACAAATAAGAATCTTGCAACCAACGCGATAGAGGGGTTGTTAATCCCTTCACGGCCACTTGCAAAAGTGAGATCTGATAGAGATGATAAGATAATATTTTTGGTATTTTTATGATAAAGATTAAAAGTAAAGATTTCAAAGTAAACAAAGATAGAAATAGCTTGTTGACGGGAGATTAATATGATGGAAAATAGACCCAGGGGCCATAGGTTTCACTAGTGGCTTCTCTCAAGATAGGATAAGTATTATGGTGGGTAAACAAATTACTGTCGAGCAATTGATAGAAAAGTGCATAATTATGAGAATATCTAGGCATGATAATGTATATAGGCATCACGTCTGCGACAAGTAGACCGACTCCTGCCTGCATCTACTACTATTACTCCACACATCGACCGCTATCCAAAGCATGCATCTAGAGTATTAAGTTCATAAGAACAGAGTAACACATTAGGTAAGATGACATGATGTAGAGGAATAAACTCATGCAATATGATATAAACCCCATCTTTTTATCCTCGATGGCAACAATACAATACGTGTCGTTTCCCCTCATCCTTTGGGATCGAGCACCGCAAGATTGAACCCAAAGCTAAGCACTTATCCCATTGCAAGAAAGATAAATCTAGTAAGCCAAACCAAACTGATAATTGAAGAGACTTGCAAAGATAACCAATCATACATAAAAGAATTCAGAGAAGATTCAAATATTGTTCATAGATAATCTTGATCATAAACCCACAATTCATCGGATCTCGACAAACACACCGCAAAAGAAGATTACATCGAATAGATCTCCAAGAGAATCGAGGAGAACTTTGTATTGAGATCCAAAGAGAGAGAAGAACCATCTAGCTAATAACTATGGACCCAAAGGTCTGAGGTAAACTACTCACACATCATTGGAGAGGCTATGGTGTTGATGTAGAAGCCCTCCGTGATCAATGCCCCCTCCGTGAACTCGGAAAAAGGCCCCAAGATGGTATCTCACGGGTACAGAAGGTTGCGGCGGTGGAATTAGGTTTTCGTGGTGCTCTTCGATGGTTTGGGGGTACGTAGGTATATATAGGAGGAAGAAGTAGGTCGGTGGAGCCACGAGGGGCCCATGAGGGTGGAGGGCGCGCCCAGGGGGTAGGCGCGCCCCCTACCTCGTGGCCTCCTCGTTGGTTCCTTGACGTCCTCTCCAAGTCCATTGGATCATGTTTGTTCCAAAAATCACGCTCCCGAAGGTTTAATTCCGTTTGTACTCCGTTTGATATTCTTTTTCTGCGAAACACTGAAATAGGCAAAAAAACAGCAATTTGGGTTGGGCCTCCGGTTAATACATTAGTCCAAAAAATAATATAAAAGTGTATAAATAAGCCCATTAAACATCCAAAACAGAATATATAATAGCATGGAACAATCAAAAATTATAGATACGTTGGAGACGTATCAAGCATCTAAGCTTAATTCACAGTGCGTCCTCGAGTAGGTAAATGATAAAACAGAAATTTTGGCGTGGAATGCTTCTTAGCATAATTTTCAATGTAATTCTTTTTCTTGTGGCATGAATATTTAGATCCAAAAGATTCAAGATAAAAGTTTAATGTTGACATAAAAACAATAATACTTCAAACATGCTAACCAAGCAATTATGTCTTATCAAAATAACATAGCCAAAGAAAGCTTATGCCTGCAAAATCATATAGTTAGGCCATGTTTCAATATCGTCACACAAAACGTTCTCATCATGCATAACCCCGATGACAAGCCGAGCAATTGGTTCATACCTTTTAACGCGCTTCAGCATTTTCAACCCTTACGCAATACATGAGCGCAAGCCATGGATATAGCACTACGGGTGGAGTAAAGTATAATGATGGGGGTTATGAGAGAAGACAAAAAGGTAGAAAGTCTCACATTGACGCGGCTAATCGATAGGCTATGGAGATGCCCATCAATTGATATCAATGAGAGGAGTAGGGATTGCCATGCAATGGATGCACTAGAGCTATAACTGTATGAAAGCTCAACAAAAGAAACTAAGTGGGTGTGCATCCAACTTGCTTGCTCACGAAGACCTAGGGCATTTTGAGGAAGCCCATCATTGGAATATACAAGCCAAGTTCTATAATGAAAATTTTCCACTAGTATATGAAAGTGACAACAGAGGAGACTCTCTATCATGAAGATCACGGTGCTACTTTAAAGCACAAGTGTGGAAAAAGGATAGTAACATTGTCCCTTCTCTCTTTTTCTCTCATTTTTTATTTTTTCTCTTTTTTTCTCTTGGGCCTTCTCTTTTTCTTTTCTTTGGCATCTCTTTTTTTTAGTCCGGAATCTCATCCCAACTTGTGGGGGAATCATAGTCTCCATCATTCTTTCCTCACATGGGACAAAGCTCTAATAATGATGATCATCACACTTTTATTATTCACAACTCAATAATTACAACTCAATACTTAGAACAAAATATGACTCTATGTGAATGCCTCCGTGATGTGCAGGATATGCAATGAATCAAGAGTGACATGTATGAAAAAATTATGAATGGTGGCTTTGCCACAATTACGATGTCAACTACATGATCAAGCAAAGCAATATGACAATGATGGAGCGTGTCATAATAAACAGAACGATGGAAAGTTGCATGGCAATATTTCTCGGAATGGCTATGGAAATGCCATGATAGGTAGGTATGGTGGCTGTTTTGAGGAAGATATAAGGAGGTTTATGTGTGATAGAGCGTATCATATCACGGGATTTGGATACACCGGCGAAATTTGCACCAACTCTCAAGCCGATAAAGGGCAATGCACGGTACCGTAGATGCTAGAAAATTGTGGAAGGTTGAGAGTGCGTATAATCCATGGACTCACATTAGTCATAAATAACTCATATACTTATTACAAAAGTTTATTAGCCCTCGAAGCAAAGTACTACTACGCATGCCCCTAGGGATAGATTGGTAGGAAAAGACCATCGCTCGTCCCCGGCCGCCACTCATAAGGAAAGCAATAAAAGAACACCTTATGTGTCAAAATTGTCACACAACTTTTACCATACGTGCATGCTATGGGACTTGCCAAACTTAACACAAGTATTTCTCAATTTCACAATTACTCAACTAGCACAATCTAATATTACCACCTTTATATCTCAAAACACTTATCAAGTATCAAACTTCTCATGGTATTCAATGGACTCAATATGGAAGTTTTTATTATGCTCATCTTAGATGCCTATCACATTCGGATTAATTTCACAATTAAAGCAGATTACCATGCTGTTTAAGACTCTCAAAATAATATAAGTGAAGCATGAGAGATCAATAATTTCTATAAAATAAAACCACCACCGTGCTCTAAAAGATATAAGTGAAGCATTAGAGCAGAAACTATATAGCTCAAAAGATATAAGTGAAGCACATAGAGTATTCTAAAAAATTCCGAATCATGTGTGTCTCTCTCAAAAGGTGTGTACAGCGAGGATGATTGTGATAAAATAAAAATTAAAGACTCAAATCATACAAGACGCTCCAAGCAAAACACATATCATGTGGTGAATAAAAATATAGCCCCAAGTAAAGTTACCGATGGATTGAAGAGCGAAAGAGGGATGCCTTCAGGGCATCCCCAAGCTTAAGCTTTTGGTTGTCCTTGAATTTTACCTTGGGGTGCCTTGGACATCCCCAAGCTTAGGCTCTTTCCAATCCTTGTTCCATAATCCATCAAATCTATGCCCAAAACTTGAAAACTTCACAACACAAAACTTAACAGAAAATCTCATGAGCTCCGTTAGCGAAAGAAAACAAAACACCACTTCAAGGTACTGTAATGAAATCATTATTTATTTATATTGGTGTTAAACCTACTGTATTCCAACTTTTCTATGGTTTATAAACTCCATTACTAGCCATAGATTCATTAAAATAAGCAAACAACATGCGAAAACAGAATCTGTCAAAAACAGAACAGTCTGTAGTAATCTGTAACTAACGCAAACTTTTGTAACTCCAAAAATTCTAAAATAAATTTATGGACCTGAGGAATTTATCTATTAATAATCTTCAAAAAGAATCAACTAAATATCACTCTTAAGTAAAAATTTCTAGCTAATCTCGTGAGCGCTAAAGTTTCTGTTGTTTACAGCAAGATCGCAAAGACTTTCCCCAAGTCTTCCCAAAGGTTCTACTTGGCACAAACACTAATTAAAACACAAAACCACATCTAAAAATAATCTAGATGGATTATTTATTCCTAAACAGAACCAAAAATCAAAAAGCTAAAATAAAATTGGGTTGCCTCCCAACAAGTGCTATCGTTTAATGCCCCTAACTAGGCATTGATAATTTTGATGATGCTCACATGAAAGACAAGAATTGAAGCACAAAGAGAGCATAATATAGCATGTGAAAAACACATCTAAGTCTAACATACTTCCTATGCATAGGCATCTTATAGGCAAACAAATTATCAAGGAAAGCAAAAACTAGCATATGCAAGGAAGCAGAAAGAAACAATAGCAATCTCAACAACACGAGAGGTAATTTAGTAACATGAAAATTTCTACAACCATATTTTCCTCTCTCATAATAATTACATGTAGGATCATAAGAAAATTCAACAATATAGCTATCACAAACAATATTCTTAACACGATCCATATGTATGCAAAGTTGACACTCTTCCAAAATAGTGGGATTAATATTAACTAAAGTCATGACCTCTCCAAACCCACTTTTATCAAAAACTTCATAAGATTGAACATTCTCCAAATATGTGGGATCTAAAGTTGACACTCTTCCAAACCCACTTTGAATACTATTGCAAACATTATAATCAATCTCATATTCATCATGAGGCTTAAATAAATTTTCAAAATCATAAGAAGAATCACCCCAATCATGATCATTGCAACAAGTAGTAGACATAGCAAAACTAGCATTCCCAAGCTTAGGGTTTTGCATATTATTAGCACAATTGAGAACAAGAGAATTTATAGTAAAATCATTGCAATCATGCTTTCCGTCAAAGGAATTATCAAGTATGGGTGCAATAGCAACGATCTCATGTTTAACATAAGGAACTATAGCAAATTCATCTTTATAAATATTGGCATCATGGCCACAAGAATAGCAAGCATCATGTTCATCAAGGGATATTTCAATCAAATCATCGGAATCATCATTATCTACAGATTCATGCATATCATTATTTTCTTTAGAAGCAACGGTCATTCTTTCGATAAATTCTTTTACATAGACATTATGAGCATAGTTTTCATAGCAATATTCAAGTATGTCAAAATTTTCAGATTTGTAAAGAGTAATATCATACTTTTTAATCAAAGAAGCAACTTCATAAGCACCCTTAAAAGAAACAAATTCTTCAATTTGTTCAATATCATAGTAACTATAAACACCCTTTGCATAAGAAGGTAAGATTTCATTTTCATTAAACTCACATAGGTAGGGGAGTTGTTTTTAGGGTTCTTAGAGCAACAAGTAATATCACAAATTTCACAAAGATTCCAAGCATAACACAACAATCTGTTTATTTGATCCCATAAGAGTCTCCCTTATTCAGACAAGCGGTGGCCTTTAAAATGAGCATGCTCATCTAAAGATTTCCCATCAACTAGGCTAGTTGGGGTTTCAGCACGAGTGCATAAGGATCGAAGATGATCCAAGTAGAAAACTTTAAGTGGATCCATATATATTTTTAGCAAGCAAAGATGCAAGCACATAGAAGGCACATGGCAACACAGGAAAACGAAAGAGATGAACGGAAGAGGGGCGAATAAAACAGCAAAGGTGAAGTGGGGGAGAGGAAAACGAGAGGCAAATGGCAAATAATGCAATGCGAGGGATAAGAGTTTGTGATGGGTACTTGGTATGTCTTGACTTGTGCGTAGACTCCCCGGGAACGGCGCTAGAAATCACACATTGGCGGGAGTCAAATCTTTACTTGACTTGGTGTAAGCCTCCCTGGCAACGGCGCCAGAAATCCTTCTTGCTACCTCTTGAGCACTGCGTTGGTTTTCCCTTGAAGAGGAAAGGGTGATGCAGCAAAGTAGCGTAAGTATTTCCCTCAGTTTTTGAGAAACAAGGTATCAATCTAGTAGGAGGCCACGCTCAAGTCCCTCGCACCTACACAAACAAATAAGAACCTTGCAACCAACGCGATAAAGGGTTTGTCAATCCCTTCACGACCACTTGCAAAAGTGCAAAACCTTACCAGCCCTTGACATATGAACAACAAAACCTGTCCTTAACAGGATGGTACTGACTTTCATACAGGTGCAAAATATGCCTCCGGCGAAAAGAAGGTAAGTAGAATGAAAGGAAAACAAACCATGAGATCTGATAGAGATGATAAGATAATATTTTTGGTATTTTTATGATAAAGATTGAAAGTAAAGATTGCAAAGTAAACAAAGATAGAAATAGCTTGTTGACGGGAGATTAATATGATGGAAAATAGACCCGGGGCCATAGGTTTCACTAGTGGCTTCTCTCAAGATAGCATAAGTATTTGATTGGGTAAACAAATTACAATCGAGCAATTGATAGAAAAGTGCATAATTATGAGAATATCTAGGTATGATCATGTATATAGGCATCACGTCCATGCCAAGTAGACCGACTCCTGCCTGCATCTACTACTATTACTCCACACATCGACCGCTATCCAACATGCATCTAGAGTATTAAGTTCATAAGAACAGAGTAACACATTAGGTAAGATGACACGATGTAGAGGAATAAACTCATGCAATATGATATAAACCCCATCTTTTTATCCTCGATGGCAACAATACAATACGTGTCGTTTACCCTACGATCCTTTGGGATCGAAAGCACCGCAAGATTGAACCCAAAGCTAAGCACTTCTCCCATTGCAAGAAAGATCAATCTAGTAGGCCAAACCAAACTCAAAATTTGAAGAGACTTGCAAAGATAACCAATCATACATAAAAGAATTCAGAGAAGATTCAAATATTGTTCATAGATAATCTTGATCATAAACCCACAATTCATCGGATCTTGACAAACACACCACATTAGAAGATTACATCGAATAGATCTCCAAGAGAATCGAGGAGAACTTTGTATTGAGATCCAAAGAGAGAGAACAAGCCATCTGGCTAATAACTATGGACACGAAGGTTTGAGGTAAACTACTCACACATCATCGGAGAGGCTATGGTGTTGATGTAGAAGCCCTCCGTGATCAATGCCCCCTCCGGCGGAGCGCCGGAAAAGGCCCCAAGATGGGATCTCACGGGTACAGAAGGTTGCGGCGGTGGAATTAGGTTTTCGTGGTGCTTTGCGATGGTTTGGGGGTACGTAGGTATATATAGGAGGAAGAAGTAGGTCAGTGGAGCCACGAGGGGCCCACAAGGGAGGAGGGCGTGCCCAGGATGGGTAGGTGCGCCCCCTGCCTCGTGGCCTCCTTGTTGGTTGCTTGACGTCCACTCCAAGTCCTCTGGATCACGTTTGTTCCAAAAATCACGCTCCCGGAGGTTTCATTCCATTTGGACTCCGTTTGATATTCTTTTTTTGCGAAACACTAAAATCGGCAAAAAAAAAACAACAATTTGGGCTGGGCCCCCGGTTAATAGGTTAGTCCCAAAAATAATATAAAAGTGTATAAATAAGCCCCTTAAACATCCAAAACAGAATATATAATAGCATGGAACAATCAAAAATTATAGATACGTCGGAGACGTATCAAGCGCTGGTATGAATCAATTGGTCAATGCCCCGGCAAGCGCGCTCCGGCAAGGCCGTCTGCATTGGCTTGATCCATGCGGCAGCTGTCGCCAAGCTGCTGGAAAGGAGTAGGGGGGGAGGGAAAGGGACCGGAAGAAGCCCGACACCATACCCCATTGCCGCTAGACACACATCACGTGTATTGGTCCCTGCCGAGAACCAGAGAGTTGTTCGCACTACAGGAATCAGACACTTTGCCGTCTGCCATGGCAGACGGCAAAGGCTTGCCTGGCTGATGGCAAGGGCCTTTGCCGTCAGCCAGCAGACGACAACATGTCCTGCTGAATAAGCTACGGCAAAGGCCTCTTTGTCGTCTGCTGGCGGACGACAAAGATGAAATGGTGTTTGCCGTCCACCAGCAGACGGCAAAGATCCTGGACGGCACACGTGGCAGGTTAGGTCCGTTAGGGGGTTAACGGCGTGCCAGCAAACGACAAAGAACTTTGCATCTTTGTCGTCCGCCAGCAGACGGCAAAGTTCCCATATAGGCCAGCCTAGGTAGCTGCCACGTGGCACGCTATGCAGTCAGCTGGCAGACGACAAAGATGCAAAGGTCTTTGCCATCTGCTAGCAGACGGCAAAGCAACCATATCGGCCAGCCCAGTGCCCCCAGGTTGCACAGGTAGTAGCCACGTGGCGGCTTTGCCGTCTGCTGGCTGATGGCAAAGAGCCTGTACAACCCCTATTTTTTCTGTTTTTTCTTAAATTCATTCAAGTTGACAAAATTTCACAGATATATATATATAACAAGTTTCCAACAACATATATATATAACAAGTTTCCAACAACATATATATATAACAAGTTTCCAACAACATATAACAAGTTATCCAACAACATATCCAACATAAAATGGTTTCGTCCATACATACATATCCAACAACAAGTTTCCAAAAACATAAAAGAAGCACAAGGAGAATAGTAGACTCAATGATCACAAGCTCCTCATCTAAAGCAAATCTGCAAATTAGGAAAGATGAAAGTTAGAAGAATAAGAAGACTAGCTAGAAGAAAAAGAAGAAGTAAAAGAAGAAGAAAAGAAGAAGAATTTATCTTCTCTTTCTTTTCTCCTCTCCTCTTCTTTATCTTCTTCTTCCTCTTACTAAGGTAGGAAAAAATGCCATTTTTAGCTAAGCTAGGTAAAAATGCTAAGTGTGTAGGTCATTTTATAGCTAAGCTAGGTAAATAGGTCATTTTGGAGCTAACCTAGGTAAAATGGATCATATTGGAGCTAACCTAGGTAAACTTGGTCATTTTGGAGCTAACCTAGCTAATTATGCCATTTTTGAGTTAACTAAGCATATTATGCCATTTTTGACATAGTAAGCTAATTATAGGTCTTTATTGAGCTAACCCAGCTAACTAAGCATATTAGAGCTAATTTAGCATTTTAGAGCTAACTTAGGTCATTTTGGAGCTAACTTAGGTAAATTGATCATTTTGGATCTAATTAGGCTTATTATGTCATTTTCGAGGAAAATAAGCTAACTATATGACATATATGAGGTCACCAAGATTCTTATGCCATTTCAAACCTAAGTAAGCTAATTATGCCATTTTTTACATAAGTAGGCTAATTGTATGTCATTATTGAGCAAACCTAGGTAACTAAGCATATTAGAGATAACTTAGCATATTAGAGCTAACTTAGGTCACTTGGAGGAAACAAAGCTAAGTATAGATCATTTTGGAGCTAAGTAAGCTAATTATGTCATTTTGGAGGAAGCTAAGCTAAGTCTAGGTCATTATGGTAAGCATTTAGGAGGAAATAAAGCTAAGTCTAGGTCTTTATGTATTTCGTAAGAAAAACACTAGAGAAAACTTGCCGTCATCATGGAGGTGTAGGACCTGTCGGGTTTGTGCCAGTGCTAGACGGAGAAGGACCGGTCGGGTTCGGGGTTGCGCTAGTGCGAGACGGAGAAGGATCGGTCGATGCTTGTCGGGAGGCATGCTGCACCAAAGTTCATTTGCAATGTCTCATTAGCATGATGCAACTGAAATGTGAATACTAGTAACTAATGACCATTCAATTGAAACTCACTGTGTCCACTATACCAATATGGGGCAACAACGGAGGGGTCTGACCGTTTTTGTCGCACACGGACTGCACATTTTGTTTTCACGAGTCTGTCATATTAGTTAGTACTGAAACGAACATTGTGTGCATGATTTGGCTAATATGTAGGAGAAACTTACCACAAGGAGCTCGTATAGGGCCCGGTGAGAGGCGTCGTTCTGGTTCCTCTCCGCCTCCAACAGACTAGTCGTCCTCTCCTCCAACTCCCTCTCCCTCTAATGAGCCTGCCTGTTTGCCTCCGCCAGAAGCTCCTGGGCCCTAGCCCTGATGTTGAGCTCCATTGGCCGTGGTCGAGGCCCTATCTCAGGAAGAGAGCTCATCTGGCGCTTCTTGATCTCCGAGAGAGTCCTAGGACAACGTATCAGTCCATTCCCAATGGCTACCGAGCCATGCTTCCTCCCGTCACCAGATAGCATCACGAGCTCTGGATCAAAAGCACTCCGGCTCGGGTTGAAGTCCTCCCCTTTCGTCACCTTCCCAAAGTCTTTGTACCTCACAAGCTTGTTGTGGGAGGATATGTTGGTGAAGCTCTCTGGATGATCGAGGTCAGACTCAGAGAATGCCTTGGCCTTCTTGAACGGGGCAGTATGGGCCATGGCATAGAGGTCGTACAGCGGTGGCACGTCCTTCTTGTTGTGTCACGCCTAAAAGAGAGGAACAACACATTAGTTAGGCTCAAGATAGCATGAAGAATGAAATTGCATGAATCGTTAAGGGCTCAAACCACATACCCAGTGATCCCCGTACTCAAACAGGTTGGAGCTCCCTTGATGGTGTGGCACACCTTGCATTTGGGCACGCTTATCCCTGGGCTTGTAGTGGTCGGCTAGCCATTGGGGAGATCACCACTCATCCACCAACACCTCTCAACAGTCCATCCTATCTACACACCATCTCGGGGGCACCTAAGTTAAGCAAACAGAAATTTCAGCGCTACGCCTATGAATGAAATCAAGGAAACTAAGTACAAGGCCTTAAGAATAGGTAATTACCTTCATGTACTTCTCCTTACTCAAATACTTGGCGAGGCACTTCTTCTTGGCCCTCATAATATTAGTCGAGGCATAGTAGTCTCGAATAGCCTGCACCCTAGCCTCGTGCCGTAAGTTCTGAAGTAGGCGCTTGCACTCTGCTTCGAGAACCCTAGCTGTGTCCGCCTCGTGTTCCTCAGTAGACCTGTATAAGGTCTGCAATCGAACAAGACAACACTGATTAGTACAATCACTAGGTATTGTTGATTTTTAATTATGTGAAGGAGAAATTAGCCAAAACCGGCGCCTCGCAATGTCGGCCACCGTTTCGCACAAGACACCGTCAACCCTCTCCTCCAGTGGGGTCGGGGCAGCCACGTACAGCTCCCAGCTCATAGCTAGTTGTGGAACCTGACCCTCCCTGGGCAACGTGTCCCATACCGGGAAGTGGTGCCGGCAAAGCACACCAAGGACCTGGTTGGGCTTGCAGACACCACTGCCATATTTCCAACCCCTGCAGTGTGACAAGGCCAACACATCAGATATTAATTTGAAGAAACATGAAGGACAAAGGTTAAAAAGAGTACATGCACTTACTTCTCCCCGTTAGGCTCAATCAACCACCTCTGATCCCGGGTCGCCGGCACGGCCGGGAGCTTCCTACCACCATGCTGGTAGACCTTCTTGCCCCCCTCAACCAGCTCGCCCTCGCTATAACTATCGTCAGACCAGATCTCCTCGCCATCAACATGGCCACTACTCTCCGGAGTCACTTGGGACAAAGACTCTGGGACCGGAGTCTCGTGGGACGAAGACTCTGGGGCCCGAGTCTCGTGGGCGAAGGCTCAGCGACCCGAGGCTCGTGGACTGGAGTCTGAGACGGTTCCAAGTCTGACGGGTCCACCTGGGAGGGAGCACTCCGGTGGTCCGGAGGATCAGCTGGGGGTGGCGGCGAGGAAGGCCCAGCAGCCTTCCTACCTCTCCCGCCGCCACGTCCACCTCTAGCAGCCCTCTTGGGCTTCCCCCGAACTCTCCCGGCGGAAGAGGAAGCGCCCGCCGGTGTCGTCATGCTATCTACCAGTGCTCTCCGAAGGTGCTGGGGTGGAATAATAGCACCCCTCCCAGCACGCCCCGAGGAAGGAGGCTCGGAGCGCTCTTGACCCGCACCCACCATCTGTCAACACCTACAATGACAAAGAGTAGATGAAATTAGTACAACATAAACATTATAAAATATTTAACTGTGTACCATCATCATGAACATAATGAAATATTTAAGTGTGTCGGGGTTGGGGTGCTGTGTCGAGGTCGCGGTGTCGGGGTATCGAGGCGGGATTGGGTTGTCGTGTCAGGGTCGGGGTGTCGGGGTTAGGGGGTCGGGCGACCCTCGACCCCTAGACCCTCGACTCCTTTTTCCCTTGATCCTCGACCCCTCGACCCCTCGACACCTCGATCCTCGACCCCTAGACCCTCGACTCCTTTCTCCCTCAATCTTTCTTGTTTATTCTTAAAAAACAGAATAAAAACCTAAACTAAATGTAACCTAAACTAAACTAAATTAACCTAACCTAACCTAAAATAAACTCGGCGACCCCTCGACCCCTCGGCGACCCTCGCTCCTCTTCTTCTTCTCCTTCTTTATTTTCCTTTTTCCTCTCCTCCTTTTTCTTCTTCTCCTTCCTTCTTTTCCTTCTTCCTCTTGTCTTCTTTTTCTTCTTCATCTTCCTTGTTTTTATTTTTCCTCTCCACTTCTACTTTTTCTTCTTTTCTTCTTAATATAAAAACTAACCTAAAATCTAACCTACAATCTACTAACATAAAAAAAGCTAACCTACAATCTACAATCTACTAACCAAAAATATACTAACCTAAAAAATGCAACTAAGGCTGTGTTTGATAGCAAAGTATCACTTAAACTGAAGTATTGAAAAACTACAATATTTTTGTCTATAGGTACTAGATACTCTGTTTTTTGATATATCAAAGTATTTTGAAGTATTGTCAATACGTAGACCTGTTTGGTCAGTGCTGTATGGAGCAAAGTAAATTAGCTAGCCATTTGATAGCACTTGGAAACATGCGTGTTCCTAGCCCGTTGCAAACTGAAAGGCCATGCACAAAGACCACCAGCATGCATAAATAGGTTGATTTATTGATCATCATCATCACTTATCAATGGTTTGGTTGATTAGTTGGGTATGGACCCTCGTGTGTTGTGGCTGGCACCAATGGGAAAATATCGTACAAGCAAGAGGAGCAGTAGGTTAGCTCTGCAGCCAGAAGAAAGTGTACCGTGGCAGAGCAGCAGATGCTATGACCGGCACCGCGCTCGGCTAGCAGGTTGCAATTGTACTAGAAGATAACGTGAGGCATATCTTTCGCTAGCTCGCTTCTAAAAAAAGAGGTCCAGGGTTCTTTCTTAAATACAGAGAAAAAATTATGGTTTTGCCAATACTACAATATTAAAAACACAGTTTTTAGTGATAGACAAACGGCTCACGGTAAATAAAACCATGGTAATCTCAAAAACTATAGTATTCTATAAATACTTAGGAAAAATTGAGCTATCAAACGGGGCCTAAATCAACTAACCTAATTAAAGCAATTAAATCTACTAACCTAAAGCAACTAAATTAACTAACCTAAATCAACTATCCTAAAGCAACTAAATCAACTAACCTAAATCAACTAACCTAAATCAACTAAATGTACTAACCTAAAGCAACTAAATGAACTAACCTAAATCAACTAACCTAAAGCAACTAAATCGACTAACCTAAATCAACTAACCTAAAGCAACTAAATGTACTAACCTAAAGCAACTAAATCAACTAACCTAAAGCAACTAAATCAACTAAAACAACAAGAAAAGAAGGGCAGAACCTCACCAGGAGGCGGAGCGGCGACAGGCAGCGGGGCGCCGGGGCGCCGAGGCGCCGGGCGGCCTTGGGGGTCGGCGGCGGTGGGGACAGCGGGGGTCAGCGGCGGAGGGGGCAGCAGGGGTCGGCGGCGGGGGTGGCTCGGGCACGGGGGACGGCGCGGTGAGGGGAGAGAGACAAAGGGGAGAGAAAGAGGATGGCGCGGGCGCCGAACTTTTTTGTTAGGTCAAATCTCTTTGCCGTATGCTAGCAGACGGCAAAGAGCCTAGGTAGTGGGGTGGGGCCGGGGGGAACGACCATTAGGTGGGCCACTTTCTTTGCTGTCCGCTAGCGGACGGCAAAAAGTCTTTGCCATCTGCTAGCAGACGGCAAAGAAAGTGGCCGTTAAGTTCTTCACATTAGTGGGCCACCCACCCTCTTTGACGTTTGCTAGCTGACGGCAAAGCTTCTATGCCGACAGGTAGCTGACGGCAAACATGATCTTCGCCGTCAGCTCTTTCTTTGTTGTCAGCTTTCCTTTAGCTTATGGCAAAGAGCTTCTTTGCCGTCAGCTAGCAGACGGCAAAGAGTAGGTTGACGGAAAAGATCATGATTCCAGTAGTGTCGTTTGGTTTCCATCCCTCCGGACATCACGAGCGCACTAGGTGCACGTGTCCCGGCAAAAGGAAAAGGAAGAAAAAAACAAAAGCTAAGTCCATACCTTTGCTCCTTGTCGATGCATTTTAGATTTGTTGCGATCATTTATCCCTTAGCTTTAGTAGGCGTTCGTATTGTAAAAACCCTGATGCGATGGAACCTTGGCTAGTTTCTTCATTCACACAATCATCCTGTCTTGATCCATGCTCATTTGACGAGAGGCTGCGTCAAGATCTACCAGGGAAAAACCTGCCGGGACGCATCCACGCCAAGATGAGTGTTAAGGGCCAGACCCTTACCACAATCGCGGCAATAAGATACCGGCAGGCATCCATAACAGATATAGGGATTGATCATACGAACACAAACACATAAGCTCAAAGGGATAAACGCACATTTAGAATTCCACATAGGGCATCAGTTTCACGCAAACACAAATAATACAGTGCCACTTGGTCTGACAAACTTCGCTAAGCTTTTGGGATGCGGAGGACCTTGGTGGCCCGAGAGGCAGCTTTCTCCTTGGCGGCTGCGACGTAGGTGCCCGCTGGCGGCTTCCTGAACTCATCGTCAAGGTCGAGATCCGGATGGCGGCAAGCGATGTTGCTCAAGACCATGAGGATGGCATCGTGAGCAAGCTTCCGAGACTCAACCTCGAAGTGCTTGGCTCTCCCCTCCTCGTGCACCTTCAGCTTGTCGATCAGCTCGTGAAGAAGACTCCCAGCTTGGCGCTAGGAGCCTCATGCCTGCTGACCGAGAAAGCTGGCCCATCCACGCCCATCACTACAGTTTGGGCAGCAAGGCGCATGGCAATGTCGATCAGGCTCCTGATCCAAAGATCAACCTGCTCGGATTGATTCTTCAGGCGCATGGAGAAGTTGGGCAGTTTACAGATCCTTGGACAACAGTTGTTGACGGGATTCGCTGGACTCTGCCGCACTCTCCAAGGAGCCGATCCTGGCTTTTAGATCTGTGATGGTGCCATGGGCGGTCTCAAGGCTTTGGACCTTTGAGGAGAGCTATGACTGCACGTCGGTCAGGAGAACCTACGCCTTCCGTGTTTCTTCTTTGAGCGCCTCCACCTCCTTGGTGCTCCCGGCAAGGTCCTCGGTCAGCTTAGCCACCTACTAGTCGAAGTCAGTCTTGGTGGCAGATGCGGCTACCAGATCTTCTGTGAGCTTCTTCATCTGAGAGGCAGAGTCAGTGGTAAGGTCGTCCAGTGCAGCTCCGTGCTTGTCTTCCAGCTCTTTGGCACACTACTGCATAAGAGCCTCCAGCTCGTCATCCTTGGCGCGAAGAGTGGCCTCGATCTTCTCCTCCCGGCGGGAGATCTCCTGCTCTCTAGCGTCTAGAAGTGCCTTGCAGTCCGCCAGACGGGTCTCACGGGCCATGACGTCTTCCCTTGTCATTAGGAGCGTCTCTTGTTGCCTCATGAGCACCTTGAACTGCTTATCGTGCCATTCACGTAGCTCCAAGCATTTGTCCTTCAGCTTCTGGTCCACTTTGCTGGCGGACTCACGCCGCTCCTTGAGCGTCTGCCACTTCTGGTCATGCCTGACCTGCATCTCCTTTACACCCGCCGCCACGCACTCCAGGAAAGACATGTCCAGAGCGACGGCGGTTGAATCATCTGCCTCACCAACTCCCTGACATAACTCCCGTGCCCGTCGTCATAGACGGGCCGGGGGCTTCAGTCCTAGACTGCGCCAGCACCATTCACTACAACAAAAAAGACACTTCCGTGATGATACGTGTTTGTCATAGTAGGTCACGTTTTCTGTCATGCATGTACATCCATGACAAATTTATGACAGAATCAAGATAGTCATACCTGTGCTGTCGTAGAAGTGTTCCATGACATTACCAAAATTGTCATCACGGAAGTGTCCACTTCCATGACGATAAATCGCGCGTCATAGAAGTGCTTTCGTCAAGGGTGACCGACACATGGCATCCACCGTAACGGGACGCTGTTAAGCTATCGGGTCCGGTTTTGGATCCGATAACCCGTTAACAGCCCGGAGCAACGGGAATTTTCCACGTGTAAAATTCTCATTGGCCGGAGGAAACACGTGTTGGCTCAACGTTCGGACAGATGTCATCCACTCATTGGACAGGAGGCGCCTATGATACGTCGACACATGGCACGGCCCAACAGAGGCCCATTCTGGTGAAAAGTCCGGCCCGTTTTACTTGGTCAAAAGGTAATGGGTCGGCCCACGGAAAGCCTGTTAATGGCTTGTTCGTATATAGCCCATTTACGACCCGCTTACTACCGGCCCATTACGGCCTATCGGAATTAAGCCCAGTAGCTTCATCTGGGCCGTGCAATACGATTCCATCCTATTGTAACTTCCAGCCCATGTATGGCCCATGATGTCTTTCGGCCCATATGAGGCCCTTTGTAACTCTCGGCCCATTAAAGGCCCGGGATAAAACTGGCCCATAATGAACAGTGTATAACTTTATACCCATTAACAGCCCATTATTCCGTCAGCCGTTTCCAGCCTGTGTTAACTTTCGGCCTTCTAAAGGCCCATTTATTCTTGGGCTCATTTCTAGAATTCGGTTAGATACGGTCTGTTATTGTCCTGTTCCGTTTGTGGGCCAAATACAGCCCGTGGTTACATTTGGCCCGTTTTATGGCCCGTTAACCTGTTGGGCTGTTTTCATAGCGTTATCAAATACAGCCTTTTAACGGCGTGTTATGGTCCACGAATAGGACGGCCCATGTTTCGCGAAATGATTATACGGCCCGTAGAAGGCCAATAGATCCTACGGCCCGTAGAAGGCCCATGGATCCTACGGCCCGTAGAAGGCCCATGGATCATACGGCCCGTAAAAGGCCCATGGATCCTACGACCCGTAGAAGGCCCATGGATCGTACAGCCCGCAGGAGGTCCATGGTTACAACAGTCCGTGTGTTGCCGTGATTACTGTGGCCTAGTTACCAAAACTAGGTTATTGTGGGCACTAAAAAATGCGTAAAAGGAACTGCAGTGACTACAAGCAAACAACTAAACAAGACAATAAGGAAATAAATAAGCAAGCAACTAATGCTAGCCTATTACAACTATTGCACATATTACATCCACTGGGCATCAAAGTTCGCCACCAGTGCAAATATAGGGAACAAAGCAGCATATTACATACACTAGCCGTCAAAATTGGACACCAGTGCAAATAATCGTAGCAGTAAAACAAGTCCATAACTGAAACAACTTCAGAAGAGCTCAAGAAACGTTATCCTGGGTATCCACCATGCTGGCAATAAGTTTAGCAAGCTTATTAGCTTTGTCCTGTTTGGCGCTAAAATCCTCCAACGCTTGCTTTTGCACCAGGAAGTATGTATCTGAATGCTCCAGCGACTTTCGCAGTCCTTCCACTTCTTGTCGCAGCACAGCTGATGGATCTCTTTCAGCTTGTAGTTGAGACTCAAGAAACCAAACTGATTCAGACAGTGAGTTTGAATAGCTTGTGCAAGCGGTAGTGGCTAGTAACTCGAACAGTAAACCAAGACAAGACTTTGGGGTTGCCTAACTGTCTTCAAGATAGTTTTCCTTAGCTATTTTATCAGCTTTGTCGGAAACCAACAAGGATGTGTCACGATCCTGAACCTTATCTGCATTACTTCCTTTATCATTTCTTAATAAGGCACTCTTCCCCAATATTCTGTCAGCATTCTAAAAGAAGAAACAAGCAGACACATAACAGGTTTAGCATGTACTAGTATGTGAAACTCATTTCGGTGAACCAGTTCATTAGTAAGGTGGACAAGATTAAACTACCAAGTCTTCTATTGCCAAGTAGTACACTATAAAAGCATAAAACGAACATATATCTAGGTCCTATGGTCACTGCATTGTCTTGCCAAATCAAAATAGAGACACGGTTCAAATCATATCAGTTCAAGAGAAAGCGACCTTTGAAAGAATACAAAGCGTGGGAAACTAAACGCACAACAAGATTTCAGATGGGTACCACGGGTCTACATGTACAACAATACTATTGGCCCTGTTATGATGCTAGTAATGTGGATGATATGAGTAGTCAACTGTATACACAATTGAAATTGAAATCATCAGAGCTATTTATAAGAACAAACCTGTTAAAGAAACATGCGTAAACATACCTGTTGTGCCATTGGAGTTTCCATTGGATATTTCAATTTAAAAATAAGTTTGTGTGAGTAAATATAGTGATACAAGAGCAAAGCAGTATGCATGATAGCAATGGAATCTTAAATGAGAACAGTTGTTCTTTAGGTTTAAGCACTTGTTCTACATGAGCAGTCTGAGTAAAGACGCAAGCATATAGTACTTAAAATAAAATGAGCTCATAGACCTTACCACATTCTTGGTTCGGGACGATTAAAGAACAAAGCGTTCCCGGTCATCGTCTAGTAAATGTGTCTCGTGGAGAACTTAAAGGGAATTTGATGAGTTTCTTTGCCGATCAAATGCGTTTTCTTGAGTAATTCCGATACTGCCACCAAGCATTCTTGAAGATAGCAGAGGTATTAGCACAGGTTACCTCATCCTGAGTTTCCAAATCGGTCCTTCTCTATAGACAAAAATGGGAAAATTTTCTGTATTATAACCATCATGGAGGTAGAATGTATGGGACAAAGCAATGTAATTTCCATGAATAACATTTCTTACACATAACTCCTAGACAAACACCTGCAACTGGCATTTTCCTTCATCTTCAGTATAATATTTCCATGATGGGAAGATACGCACATAGGATTTAACAACATCAAATGTGATAGATTCTAAACTATGAATGGCTGGTTGTGCTTCCTCCACAGGAATAGGTGTACTAACTGGTGGAGTTGGGGTTCTCCGTGGTAGTACTGGCGCTTTGGGCACCGGAGCTGCCTTACTAACTGCTCTTGTTTGGGAGCTCTGTGGTGGAGATGGTGTTGTGTCAACAGGAACTGGGTTACTATCTGCTGGGGTTGGGGTTACATTAGGTGAAGCTGGTTCTCTGTCCATCGCAGAGGGGTAAAATCTGCGAGTCTGGTTATGTGTGGTAGGGCTGGTTCTCGTGCATGTACAACTGTGGTGCTATCTCCACCAAGAGGTAGCACTGTTTTATTTGAAGACCGTGTTTTTACTCACCTAGATACTGCCATCACCCGCTCCAATTCAAATGGCTGATAAACAGGAAACATAGTTGAAAGTACAAACATTGTATGAGAGACAGATGCAATAGATAGTGTGGAAAAGGAGGGCATTAAATCATTGACATGTATATTGTTTAAATAAAAAGGATAGCATGACATAATTTCACATATATGATACCTATCTAAACTGGATAGCATAGCATAACATAATTCAAAGATATGATGACTAACTAAACAGGATCACATGACATAATTCACATGCATGTTATCTAAGTAACCAGGATCGCATGATTTAATTCACATATGTGATTATATGCTAAGCGGAGGGCATTCACATATATGGTGTCTGAACTAAGAACATGGTGTTGAACATTGTGTATATGATGTCTAAACTATGCAATGCAAGACACCATATGCATGATATGAGCAGTAGGACCGTGCCAAGTTAGAGCATACACCTCGGTGGGGAATAGGACTGGTCATATGTCTCTGAATCCATCTCTAAGGAGCTATCAGGACCCCGCAAGAGATCTTCTTCGACAGGTAGCACTGTCTGCTCTGAAGGCCTTGTTTTCACTCCAGATTTTCCATCACCCACTAAAATGGCTGATTCACAGGAAGAGTAGTTTAATGTACAAACATTGTCAACAAATGGAGATTTAATGAAGAAAAGAATGGGCTAGATATCATTCAAATGTATGATGTCTGGTTAAACAGGATGGCACTGCATAATTCCCGTATATGATATTGAAACTAAACAGGTGGCATTACAGAACATGTCTAAACTAAGGAGATGACATGTATGATGTCGAAAGTAGGCACTGCAAGGCAACATATGCATGATATGACTAACATCATCATGCCAAGTTAGAGCAAACACCTTGGGGGGGAGGTAAATAGGAGTGGTCAGCTGCGTCTGAATCCACCTCAGAACATATATCTTCCTCTGGATTACAATCTGGAGAGGGGGGGGGGGGGAGGGTTTGCCATTGAACCAACCATGGAGCGATGTTTGCATGACATTCTATTGCCGCGCAAAACTCTTCTCTTTTTCTCTACATGTTCAGCATGACTGTGTACAATATCTAACATGCATATAACAAATATAGTGAGATTATGTAAGGAGAGCATGCAGAAATCTAGAGTAACGGTAACAATCTAGAGTAATAGTAACAACCAGTGGATGGATCCAAAAATAATGATAGCAGGCTGATGATTGCTTTAATTTAATAAAAAAACAGATGATGATTGCTTTACTATTTGTTTGCCACCCAAGATGAACAACATAGGCATACCCTAGGAGAACCAGATATTAGACAGAGATACTATTCATTGCTTCCTCGATACGTGCCCCACAACTAATTTAGAACTCAAGTTTTGAACATCAATTTGGACCTGACTTGGAGTCTAAGAGGTGAAGAGGACAATAAAGTAGCAGGTAATATTAAGCAATGCATAACATAAGAAGAAACAAAAGAGTGTGACCTCTTTTGTGGACCCGTGTACTCCTCAGGTTCATCTGCTGAGTCGAGGATGGTGATGCCGTTGTGGTGGGTCCTGGCGGCAGGGAAGGAGATCTGAGGCGGCGAAAGACGGTCAGGAGTCGTGATGTCTGGTTTGGTGGATGCTTCTATCGATGGAGCAGCTCAGGTGAGGTGGACGACGTCGCGGCAGGAGCAGGACAAACCACACAAAGTTTCCTTAGACACCTACACCTTGGCGGCGTAATTACGTAAGTGCTCATTTGGCTTGCATGATTCTAAAAACGCAGGGATAGGAGGAAAAACACCGGAATAGGATAGGAATGGACATGGGAAACAGAGCATTTGTGAACACAGGATTTCTGTCAACTTCGGTGTTTGGTTCACAGGAAAAGGAGGAGCAGAGAAATGCAAAGAAACATGGATAAAATAAAGTGAAACCATATGAAAGTGTGTACAATTAGAATATTATTCTGCCACTAATGCACTTGGTCTTGTTTTCATGCATAGGATTTTGAAAAGTAGGTCCAGGTGGATGTTTTGCTCCATTCCTTTCAACAAAATGCATGAATAATTGAATAGTAGAGTGCCATAGGAAAATTTCCTATTGCTATGTTTTTCCGTTGAACCACAATAGCCTTAATGGATCGACATGAATGTAGAGTAGTAAGTGATGGGACAAGTGTACAAACTCTTTCTTGTGGCAGTAATCGACCTCAGCATCATTGGGTTGGTCGCTGAAGAAGTTGAGGCAGAGGTGGCTGTCGGGGGTGTGGAGGAAGATCTAAGGAATCTGTAGACGGCGTCCAGGGCACTACTCTGTTGTGATGGATTGTTCCATCCTTGGAGCAGCTCCGGTGAGCCGTAAGACGTCAAGGCTGAAGCAGCACAAGACATACATTGTTAATCTCAAGTGGGATTCTAATAGCATCTCTAATAGATGATGTAAAATGCATTACCAAAAAGTGATAGATGTAAAATTTACATCACCAAAAACCACCTAACTACAACAGATGAGGTAAAAATTGTTGACTCTGAACTTAACTGTCGAAACTGAAATTTACTGTGGAATCTGAATGTTACTGTCGAAACTAAACGCAATGGTAGCAGAGAGGCACTTCACATGGAATAATTTAGGGAGGGCCTGCAGTTCATCTTAAACCTGCACCCCCTGAGCCGCCAGCCACCACCGGCCGAACCCCGCGCCGCCTCGCCGCCCCGAAACAACTACCCACCACCAGTCCGCCGCTGCCTCGTCGCCCCGAAACAACTCCCCACCGTCGGTCCGCCACCGCCCCGGCCAGCCCTCTAGCCCCCCCCCCCCTGCGTGCCAAGGTTTTTCTCCGGCGATCCCCATGCCACCTCCCCACCACTGCCCCCCCCCCACAGCTGGCGAGCAGCACCCCACCCAGAATCCTAAGATAGATAGTGGGGTACCTCTCTGGCGGGGCCCCCTCCCCGCTGCGGGTTGTTCTTCCTTAACTCCGTGAGACCCACCACCCCTGAAAATCGATCGACCCAAAGTCGATTCTGACCAAGTGTAGCTAAATCGGAGTAGAGCAGCAAAGACCAGCGAGGGGGTAGCAAGAAAGAAGCGAAAGCAAGAAGAGCCGGAGCAAAGAAAGCGTGAGTGAGCGAGCGAGAGCCCGGGCAGAGCAGAAGAGCTGCTGAAGCGAGAGCTGGAGCAGCAGAAGCACTGGCGAAGGAAGCGGCGAGAGCCAGAGCAAGAATAAGAACGCTGAAGCGACCGAAAGCGACATCCGAGCGATGGCAGATCCGGCTGGTATGGAGGCCGCCACCGTAAGGGCCTCGCACTGGGGAGAGCCGCCGTGGAGATGTCGCCCGCGGTGCCGGCTTCGAGGTAGCAGCTCCATGGGGGTGCGGGATGGAGCACTGTCGGCGCCGGGAGGTTGAATTAAGGAGAAGGTGTGATGCGATGAGTGTACAACCTCTTTGGTGGTGCCGAGTAGGCCTCGGCTTCGTCTGAGGAGTCGGTGAGGATGCTGCGGTTCCGGTGGAGCAGGTTAAGGCGGTGCCATGGGGATGGAGCAGCCGCGATAGACGAGCCGATCGTCGGAGCAGCTCATTGGAGGTGGAGGACGGGGCGGCTGAATCGGTGGGACGACGTGATGGACGACGGATCCTCATCTGGGGAGGCGAACGAGGGACGTCGAGCTGTTGCGGTGGACGACGTTGTCGGGGAAGAGGCTCCGGCTGGGCAGCGGTGAGGTGGTTGACAGAGGAGGGTGGGGTTTCGTGACTGGAGCAGAGAGGTTGTGGCGGCCAGATTTCGAATGGCGAAAAGGAGGCGATGGGAGGGGGGAACCATGACTTAGGGACGCGCTTGTCCAAAATGTAGGGTGTGTTACAAAAGTACCCCCACCGATTAGAACTAGCGGCCCTTTCAGCTCAGGGTTAGAAGGGGGACTTCACATGTCGGGATTTGGCAGCTGGAGGGAGTTTTCGCGCGCGTTGCAATTTCGGGATAGCAAGGCGCGGATTGTGAAGGCGCCAGTTTTGGGAGCACGATATCAGAATTTTTGGGATATAACAAGGCGCGGGTTGAATTTTAGGGACAAGCCTAACCTGTAATATTGTACTTGTACGTACCAAATCAATTCGCACTTCCCTCAACGAAAAAAACAAAAAAATAATAACTATTCACACCACACAAAGAGATAGTCTTGTCCCGTTTTACTATACAAATGCTATTCAAAGGTACACAAAGAGAGAGTATGAATCCATGTTATGTCCAATTAAATTTTTTCGCTGGTTGTATAATGCATGTAACCTACTCCATATGTTTATACTACTGCTGCAATTCGAACTGAATTTGAATTCGTTTCTCTATTTCAATAAGAATCTACAATCATGATTGTTGCCAACTTCAACCATCATTCGTTTATTACCTTAACAACACACAACATGATTACTATAGAGATAGATATGAACTATGTGTACTATATGAACTCGAATTCAGTCTTTTGAATACACTTGATGTTCATTTCAAATAATAGTACATTTGATGTACTAACTATATATTCATAATCTAAACCATGTTCATACATACACCGTGTTTATCACACAAAGTATAGTGCCTCACCCACTACATTATGAGAAGTATTTAGCCCTGAGCTGCAAAAGCCACACATTAGCCCAAATTATAATCAATGTTCTATATATTATATGTAGTACCAGCAAGATGCCCATGCGTTGCACGGAACATCAACATGATCAAGGGGAGGCCTTATTTGCAAATATGGATAGGGTGCGGGTATCTTTTTTCAAAATCGCCATAGTTTCCTTCCTATCCGTCAGATATAAATCGGACGGCCTATATTGCAGGATGGCAGGCACACCATCGTCAACAACTCTATTTTTTATAAGAGTACAGATAAAATATATTATATGTAGTATAACATGTTCATAACCACACCATGTGTATCACCGTTATATATATTCATGCATGCGTCGGTTTAAAACACTATGATAAATTCTTCTAATATCCGAATTCTCTTTTTATAATGAATTATGATCTATATTCGTCTTTTACACCCACACAATCCTCTTATCTTTGTAGCTAGCGCTAACTTTCTCTCGTGCATGCTCACGCCCGCATCCCTGTCACCCTCCCTCAGCATTCTCTAGCTTCATCACACAAAGTTGTCTTTTCACTTTACGTCGTTCACCCACGGTGTGTGTAGGCCCCCTAGCTCCTTCTTTACGGCACACATCGATCGGTATGGCTCTCTAGCCAGGTGTGCCTACCACAAACACAAGCTTCCCCTCTTCTCTTCTCACCGTCCATGCCTCACTCCCACCACTCATTTCATCGATCTCGTACTCGCACACTCCTTCCCCCTCGATATAGTATGCCTCTTGCACCACCTCTTAGATGCATCCCCCTCTCTCTATCCTTCTCCCCTCGCCTTATTTGCTTCTAACACATACATGCATGTATACCGATCAACCTCCCTACATATACCTAGGTCGGCTTTAACTATTTTACCCCCACCCATCGATCGACGTACCTCACAAGTTATGTCTCTCCTTTCTCTGACAAAGGACGATTGATCTTCCTATGTAGTTATGTCTGCTTACCACAGCCATATCGTCCCCCCTCATCATTTGTGCATGCCTCCGACCCATCTCTCACATGCACGCGCACAGACAGGCAGCCATCCCCTCTCTTATTGATATTGCAGGCGAGCCCTCCATTTTTCTAGCAAGCCTCTCCCACCATTTGTTAGAAGCAACTCCACAACCACCCCATCCAACACTATAGCTCTGTCTCTCTCCCAACCTTATTCCTCTCCCACACATATGCATGGATGCCGATCTATCTCCCTTAATACATAAGGTAGGCCTCTCTCCTCCTCCACACATATACCAGCCATTGTACCTATATAGTTAATAAGGCCTCCCCCACCACCACACACCGATAGTCGAGCGCTGTAGGTAGGTATCCATGCCACATAGACAAACTGCACATGTCCCCTCTCACGTTCCAGTAGGCCACCCACCCTATATCTTTGATGTGGGCACACACAAATTTGACGACACTCTTTATCGATCGCGCGCGCACACACACACACATCATCCCTCTCTTCGATTCTATGGATACCTCAAGCCGATGATACCTCCACTCTCTTCTCGTGATCGTCCCCTCTATAAATATGATATATCCAGGTCTCTATTTTCACACACATTGCATATGTTACATTTTTTGATTGACCCCCCCCCCCCAAAACATTCACGAACCCACACACTATATCTCTCTATGTTTGTATCTCTCTCACACAACCCCACGTAAGTGGTGTACGTACATGAAGAGAATAGGTGCACGTACTCACGCTTCGTGCCCAGCCACTCCCACGCGGGTACACGGTGGAGCTCATTTTTGTATGAAATGGCAACCCACGTGCTAATTTCAACGCGTGTAGCGGTTGTTTACCTATGGAGGTCGTGTACCATGCGTGCACGAAACAAAGTTTGACTTGATGCATTGGCGCATTATTGTTAAATAAAGTTATATCGCTCAATGGCACGTACACAAAATATAAAACAATTTTTATGGAGAAAAAGGTAGTCCGCTCCACTATATACAATGGAGCCTGCCTGCCTGGGTTTGTCTCTCTTCAGAGTATCTCACACAAGGCGGCGGTGGCCTCTCTCTCTCTCTCATCATTGGTCACTGATCCGGCCGCATCCCGTCCGCCGGCAGAAAGGGAGGATGTGCATCATTTCTCCATCCGACGGCGCTAAGGCAGCACGTCCTGATCTGCGGTACCCGTCATTCTCTCTGACCAAGCTCCGGCGCAGTAGGGCCTACGCCACCTGCTCACTGCCGCAGTATGGGCAGATGCCGCCCACCGCCGCTCACCTAGTTACATCCCGACGACCCCCAGGTATCCCCTTCGGCCTTGCTCCACTCCCCGTCTTTCCACATCGCTGCATGTGGATCTAACATAGTTCTTTTCCCAAAACGTAGCTCGTCCGGCGTACTTTCCATATTGCAATCTCGTCCTCACACCGTTTTAGACAAACACAACCGGGTTGTTATCTTCCCTTAGGACATGTAATATGCTTCTTTTTTGTCGTCGCATGTGTCATCATTTGTTATTGGCCAGTAATTGCTTCCTTTCTACCTCTTTTTTTGCAAACAGGGCTATCCATTTCACCTCGTTGCTATTGTGACCTTTTGGTGAACTACACAAATCACTTTTTTCTTAAGAGTGTTTTGTGCAATTGTACTAAAATGTCACACGAGCAACGTCTACATTTCGGTGCGACTGCACAAAGGGAGATTGGTTTTGCTCTATCCTCCTCATCCAACTCTGAACCTAATATTCTCCAACTATTTGCTTAATCTTCTCCAACTAGTTAGTCTTAAGAGAGGCTGCAAAGGTGACCGGCTTCTATTTGTGTGTTTATTGTTTCATCAGCAGTCCTCTATTATCGTAATCACACTTAATATCTTTGGAACAGGGACGCTCAGCTCTATTTTAGTGGAACTGCACAAAATGATCAGAATGTTGCATGCTCCAGATAGCTACTTTTTTCCCAACATGCCTTGTTGATTTAGACAGAGCTGGGGGGACGTTCCCGCCAATGAAAGCATGGATCAATTTTAATTTAACACCTTCTCACAACTTTGTCTTCAGTTGTGATCTAAATATTAGCTCTGATCTGCTAATTATTGAGATGCATTAGCAAGGAAGTTAGTTTTTTATTGTTTCCGAAAGAGCACCGATGGCCAGACACACGAAACAAAAGCTGAAGGCTCATAGCATTGTAAAATTTCATGTCGCTGGAAATTATTTGTATAGTACGCCAATTATGTAAACAAATTCAGCATCCGGGTCCATGTGCCATGCACAAAATTATACTTCCTCCGTTCCTAAATATTTATCTTTTTACAAATTTCAAATGGACATACTTTAGAGTGTAGATTCACTCAGTTTGCTTCGTATGTAGTCACTCGTTGAAATCTCAAGAAACACAAATACTCCATAGTATATTTAAGAATGAAGGGAGTAGTGCACAACCGCATGGGAGACTCAGCCCGGTTGTTGCGCCGCACTAATAGTGAGTAGTAATGAGCAGTCAAATCATAAGCCCTACCTTTCCCACTGTAAGTTGCTCGGAAGAAGCAACCATCAATACGCTCTAAAGTCTCTCTGCTGGTGGAAATGCACGGAGATAAATGCATCAGAATGAAGCGCGCCCTGTAAACTGTGACAGAGGGAGGAGTAGTATGAGGCCCTGTTTGGATCACCGTTTCTCTTTTGAATACACTTGTAAAAAATAAACACCTGCGCCCGTTGTTTCAGTTCCGAGTGGAATTTGCACATCGGCCAATAACTTACAGGTGTAAGTTATATGCCTGCGTATTGAAATACAACCATTCAAAGCATGGCCTGAAGGTGCAAAACCAAGTACGTGTATGGCCAGTCGGTCAATGCACTTCCTCTTGGCATATCACTGACATGTGGGACCGGAGTGTGAGCAAACCGATCTCAATTGATGGCAAAATTGCCAACCCGTCGTTCCTTGAGAGAGACGAGGAGCGAGAACACACAAACGGGCTCGCACGGAGGCCAAGATATATTCGAGCATGGTTGATCGATATCATCATTACATGTTCAATGTTTTTAACACTACCATTGGGCTGCCGTTTTCCGCCCTTCTCCCGAATAAATGTGTACTTTTTCAGAGATTAAAATAAAATAAGAGTATAGACGCTCCACCATGCAGTTCTAGTAGTAGTACTACTCATACAACTATAAACCTTGTGATTGGCTCTTCGCCTCTTCGTGAAGTCAAACAATGATGGTACTCCGCATGTTGGGTACTACAGTGTATGCCTGTGGCAATCTGACACCGAATGAACTACTGCATGTCCACCGCCTGGGCGAGGGAGGTTGCATTAGTCAAAAGGCGTAAGCGAGCTTCACCTTGTCCTGCAAGGTTCTCCTCGTTCTACGAGTTGACGGGAACACACCAAAAAGTAGTGCTTGTCCATACTCCCTCCTTTCCGGTTAATATGACTTAATCTTTTTTGCGGGTAAATGAGAGAGCTTTATTTATATATAAGCATTCTTAGGACGATCAACCAAGAGACTGGTCACTAGGAAGCGAGGTACCCCGCAAAAAAATAAGAAGGAAGCGAGGTGTTTCATCAAGCCAGCTCTCGGCCACATTCAAACTGCAGCAAGCACGGTTCGCACAAAGATGCGCCGCAAGGTTTGCTGACCTGTTTACATGCTGAATAACAAAAAAAGAGGAAATATTACCAAGTGCTCCTATTTGTGAAAGGATCTGAGCCAGAATTAAGCGAGAATTGTGGCAAGTGTTCCATGCAATCAACTTCCATTATCACATGCGAGAACCCTCGAAGAGAACCAAATGTGTTGAAGATTGCTTTATCACATTTTTAAAATATAATAAGAGTGCAGATGCCCCTCCATACGGTTCCTAGTATAGTATAGTACATACATATATAGTAGTAGTACTAGTACTAGTAAACTTTGCGCTTCACTGTTCGCCTCTTCGGGAAGTTGAACAATAATACTAGTACTAGTATAGTGTATGCTTCTAGCAATCTAACACCAAATAAATTGTTGCACATCCATCCCTGAGCGAGGGAGAGCTTGCATTAGTCTAAAGTTTCTCCATGTCCTGTGAGCCACCGCGTGCAAGCTTCTCCCATCATGCAAGCTTCTCCTCGTTCGGCAAGTTGATGGGACACAGCAAAGTAATGCTAGTCCATACTGCCTCCTTTCCGGTTAATATGGCTTAATTTCAAATGATATAAATACACTGTCTTTCACTGTATAATTGTAAAAATACGGCCAGTGGACTTCATAATACGCTCATTGTGCTCAATATATACACTTTCTGGTGTTTATACGGTCACTAGCTCACCCTGGCTGAGTATATGTGTGCATGCATGTGTAGGTTGAGCACTTGAGCGTGACTGTGTGTGTTCCTCGTGTGCTCGGACATGCATGCATTAGGGCGACGCGCGCGTTTTTGCGTCCATGTGTACATGTGACTGTTGCATGCATGCACGAGGTTGTAGTCCCTTACATTCACATGTTCATAAGGCAATACTTTGTCAAAATGTTGCATGCAAGGTTTAATCATTCGTTGTTCACGCATGCATTCCCGATATTAATACGTTGGTAAAGACAATTTCTTGAGGAAAACGAGCCCATGAATTGAGTACAAAGAGGACCAATAAGCCAGGACGGAGGGAGTACCGGTAGTGAACCGGATGAGGGAGTAGGTACTAGTAGTACAGTACTACGTAAGAACATGCAGTAACAAAATTCCTCTATGCGCATCCTATCTACTCGCGTGTCATGCAAGAAAATAGAGATACGTACAAGTGAGACTCCGGAACGGTCATACACATAGGGGGAGTACGTGTAGGGGCCACTAAGGAGCAGTCAAATCACACAGTAAGTTAGTCGGAAGAAGCAACCATCATTTCACTCTTCAATGACACGTACGCGATATAAAATGGTTGATATGGAGAAAAAGAAAACCACTATATATACACTAGCGAGGAGCCTATGCTACAAGCACCTTGCTTGGGTTGCTCTCTTCACAAGCATAGAACGACGGTGGCCACACCGCTGGTCACATATCCGGCCTGATCCCGCCGCTGGGGGAAGGGAACAATGTTCTATGTAGACGCGGTCGACATCGGTGAGGGAGAAAACCCACAGTCGGTCCATCCCAACCACCCTTCTAGCTACAGCCCGATGTCCCAGGTAGTAGTACATCTTCATTTTGGAGCCGGCTTGCTCCACTGCCACAGTCCCGATCTTTCTCTACTTCTACCGGCTTCTATTTGTGATGAGTTTATGTCTCATGAACTAGTGCCAGTACTATTATTCTAATCACACTTCTTCAATATCTTTGCAATTAGGGATGCTCAGCTTGATTTTAGTGGAACTGCACAAAAGCATCATATGACCCATGGGTGACAACCGTCTTTCCTTCGACAGGTTCTACCTAGCCAGGAAATTAAATCCTGTTTAGGGTTTAGGGTTTAAGTCGTAGTGACCCCATCAGTAGTTTTTCTTTTGTACACACTCTCACAACTTTTGTCTTTAGTTGTGAAGTAAAAATTGGTTATGATCTATTAATCATTGAGATGCATCAGCATGCATGTTAGTTTTCCTTTGTATTTGATGGAATGTTGTAACGCGCCAACCTTGGAGTAGGAATGAAAATGGAGTGGAAAGTTTCCGTTTTTTGGGAGAAAAAATGGAAACGGAGATAAACCAACGTTTCGTTTCGTTGGATCGCGCCATCGAGCAAAACTAACGTTTAAATCACGTCTTTCGCGTTCGTGTCCCACCCTCCTCCACGGCTCCACCCCACATGGTCGCTCGGCATGCCACTCACCGCAAACCAAGTATACGATAACTTTTCCGCCTACTTGTCGATGGATCGCGCCATGGAGTACTAGCACTACTGGAAGAGATTGACGAGTTGGGCGAGGACAGCTAGCTGTAGCACGGACTCAAACTTTTTACATGCATGTTGTGGCCTTCTATTGCGACTTTTGAACGCGGAGCAGTCGCGTGCACCAGGAAGCGGCGCGGGCGATGCTCTCTCGGCCGGCGCGCCGCTTCAATGCCGGTGCCTATGAGAGGTCGCGTCCGCTCTGGCCGGGCATGAACGCGGCATTGACAGTTTCGGGCGAGAAGCACGGGCGGGTGATGAAGAGGGTTCGGGTTGGTCAGGAGCGGGTGTGGCAGCGGTCCGGACGCCCGCAAACAAGAGATGATGTACGTTGTCGGTGTTCTGGGAACGGGGGTCCACAGACTTGCCTGCCTGCGGCCCACGGCGTGGCTAAGTCAGCGGGCCGTACAACCCATCTTCATCAATAAGGCACCCAAGACCCTCGCGAGGGGCCAAGCCTCGCGAGGCGGATGATGCAAGACCTCCTCAGGAGTGGCCTTGCCAGGCAGGCTCACGAGGAGCAGAGATATCAAGGCGGGGCAAACCTCACGAGGCTCTCGTGACATGAGCCATGACGATCGGCACCAGGCGGGCGCCAGCGCGTGAAGTGTCCTTGTCTCCTCTTTGGTGCTAAGGAAGCGAGCGCAGGCGAGGAGTACCGAGGCATCAGGCAAAGGTTGCCATATCAGTGCAACAAGACCAAGACCAGAAGGACGGCAGGACAGAGGTCATCGTGGAGCCCAAGACGGCGTCACCACCAGAGCCTTTCGCAGGCAAAGACCACTTTTGTCAGGATAGCTTGTACTAGCTGTCCCCCTTCAAATTTGCCCGCCGTTATTGGCTCCCTTCCCGCTCAATATTTGGGGAGAGGAATAGGGCCTATATAAGTAGAGCTAGCCACCACAGTAGAGGAGGAGAGTTCGGATCCACAGAGTTCTCATCCACCGGTTCACCGAGCACAAGAACACCTCAACCCCAGGAGGCTGTTCTTCCCCTTGTACAGTTCATCAACAGCCCAAGAGGCAATCCACCACCACCACACTGGAGTAGGGTATTACACCACAACGGTGGCCCGAACCAGTATAAATCTTGTGTCTTTACGTATTTGCGAGTTAAATCCGAGTTAAATCGCGAGATCTTAGCGAGCTAGGGCGTGGATCGATAGAAGGGAAAGACTTCACGCGCACCCCAGAGTTTGAACCTTAAGGGTTTGCCGGAACCCCACATCCAACATTTGGCGCGCTAGGTAGGGGTGCGCCGGAGCTTCTTCTCTGCCTATCGACTTGCCAATGCTCCGCGGCCACGATGTCCGGCGACCCAAGGGCTGACTCCGACCGCTGGGCAGCCTGGCCGGCTCGGGCGGCGCCACCTTCCCACGAAGCCCTCGACCCCGCGCTCCAGGCGGCGCGAGCGCCGTCCAACGCTGCGGGGTGCGGACGGCGCGGCCAAGCGTCGTCCACCCTCACCCCACGACAAGTGTGAGCCTCCGCAAGGGCAGCAAGCCGCGCCGCAGCGACGGCGCCACATTCACGACGGGTGCAGGCAAACATGCGAGCAGCGGTCACGGTGGCACGAGAGCTGCTGCAGTGCCGGCTGATGGAGAGCGGCCGGGATGCACTGCTGGAACACGTTGCCGAGCAGCTGGATGCAGCGGCATCGGGAGCACTGCCCTTCTGTCATCAGCTTCCGCCTCAGGCCACTACAGGGTCTCACGGCGGGCCCTGCCGCAACCACGCGCCATCATGTGTGCCATGGGGCTTCGTCAACACCAGCACAGCCGGCAGCGCCGAGGGCTCTGTCGCCCCCGTGCCGCCCGCGGCAAGCATGAGCACAAGCGCCGCCTCCCATGGCCCAAGTGGGATGCCGCGCTATCATCCTCAAGACGCCACGCTGGGTCGGGCAACATGGAGTGTGGGGCACTATGGAGAGGTGTTCAGGGTGACGGCCCTGGAAGCCTACATGCCCCGCATGATGGACCAGGATTACGCACAGGAGGACGATCCTGGATCGTTCACCGGAGAAGGTTGGGAAGAAGAGGCACTGGGAGTCGAAGCCTTCCAGGAGCCGCCGGGGAACCACCACGTCCGCGTGTGCAACGACAACTACAGGGTACCCCTAATCCCTCGGGAGCAAGCTTACGCTAACCATGAGTCACAGGAGGAACAGATCACCATGACGGCTGGCGGCCCCAGCTCGACGGCCTCCCTGCCAGCAGGGGGATCACGTTGGGGGTTGCAGGAGAGGGGTCGGGAGCCAGGCCCCTCCCCACGGCGCGCGAAGCCAGGGGACACCCGGAGGTAGGCTCTCTGCCGGCGAGGTGCCGCCGAGCCTTCCCCCGGCAGAGGACCCGTGGTCGCCGAGGGCACCGCTGGCGTCCCTGAGGGAGTCCTGGATTAGGGGGTGTCCGGATAGCCACACTATAACCTTTGGCCGGACTCCTGGACTATGAAGATACAAGATTGAAGACTTCGTCCCGTGTCCGGATGGGACTTTCCTTGGCGTGGAAGGCAAGCTTGGCGTCTGGATATGTAGATCTCCTCCCATTGTAACCGGGTGTAACCCTAGCCCTCTCCGGTGTCTATATAAACCGGAGGGTTTTAGTCCGTGGGACAAACAACAATCATACCATAGGCTAGCTTCTAGGGTTTAGCCTCTCCGATCTCGTGGTAGATCTACTCTTGTACTACCCATATCATCAATATTAATCAAGCGGGGAGTAGGGTTTTACCTCCATCGAGAGGGCCCGAACCTGGGTAAAACATCGTGTCCCTTGTCTCCTGTTATCATCCGCCTAGACGCCGCAGATTCGGGACCCCCTACCCGAGATCCGCCGGTTTTGACACCGACATTGGTGCTTTCATTGAGAGTTCCTACGTATGCGTCATCTTTAGGCCCGATGGCTCCCCGATCATCAATAACGACGCGGTCAGGGGTGAGACTTTTCTCCCCGGACAGATCTTTGTATTCGGCGGCTTTGCACTGCGGTCCAATTAAGCAGCCATCTGGAGCGGATCGAAGCTTCGCCCAGCCATCAGGTCAGATTTGGAAGTTTGAACTACACGGTGACGTCGCGGAGACTTGATCTTGATGGGTTTGAGCCACGGCCAAAGCGCGCCCGCCTTTATTACGATGGGCATGATCTAGCTCTGCCGCGAGCGATTGCCACAGGCCGCACCGTGTCCGCTATGACCTTTAGCTCGGAGCCGATTTGTGCCAATCAAGGGCGGGTGGCTGGACACCGCCTCGGGGCTGCAATCTCTCTGGCGATCGAGCGAACACCAGCCTTGTCCTCTGCGAGCTTCGTGACTCAAGGTGCGGACTCCTCTCCGGACTTGAACCTTCAGCGCCCTGCCGATCGAATCCGATTGGGCGCCCGATCATGGAGTTCGCCGCGCGGACATCTTTCGGCACTCGCCCTTTGGCGACATTCTCAATTCACTAAAGTCTCTCTCTTTATCGAGAGTCTGGCGGACTATGGTCGGCAAGGTTGGGATGCGGATCGGCGAAGAAATTCAAAGCCCACCCACCACCCACTTCAGTAGCCACTGCCGATGATTTAACCGACATACTGACTTCGACTCCGAAGATATCGGCCGGTATGGGCGCCCGATGTAGGAGGCGACCAAGAACCATTGCCTATAGGGCACTTTGGAAGGCCACCTCGTCGTATGACATATACATGGTGGACACCCCAAAAGAAGGGAAGCAGCGATGGAACAACGGAGGATGACCCCTCAAGAAGCAGCCCAGCGCGGCGTCGTGGCGCCGCTCTAAATCCCGCCCAAGCAAAAAGCGGCAATTTCGCACGGAGATAATAACACCCCGGACAAGGTCAAGAAAACCCTCGGCGAGGATTCGACAGGAGGATGGAGAAGCCAGCCCTCATGAGCGAGCGGCAGACAAAGATGTAGAGGACGATAATTACATGCCTCCCTCCGAAGACGAGGCAAGCCTCGACGACGACGAACTTGGCGTACCTGAGGATCCCGTCGAACAAGAGCGTTTCAAACGTAGGCTTATGGCCACGGCGAGCAGCCTCAAGAAAAAATAGCAACAGCTTAGAGCTGACCAAGACTTGCTAGCCGACAGATGGACTGAAGTCCTTGCAGCCGAAGAGTACAAACTCGAACGCCCCTCCAAGAGCTACCCAAAGCGCAGGCTGCTACCTCGATTAGAGGAGGAAGCACCTAAACCTACATCACCAGCGCATGACGCGGCCGACCGGCCACCTCGTGGCCGCGACAGAGAGGCCTCTCGGCCCTCCACTAAAGTCGTACCCCGACGTTGCTCAAAAAATACCAAGGCATGGGGAAATGCGCCAAACCTGCGAGATATATTGGAGGACAAGGCAAGGCAAACAAGATCGATCTATTGATCGCGTGGGCATACGACCGCGTGGCGATAACTGTCATGCGGATATGGCAATTCGGCCGGGCCAAACGATGAGACAAAGCTCATTTGAGCTACGTCGTGATATAGCCCAGATGAGGCGCCACACCCACTATGATTCACAAATGAAGTAATGGATCATCAAATCCCCGAGGGTTTCAAACCCGTAAACATCGAATCATACGATGGCACAACAGATCATGCGGTATGGATCGAGGATTATCTCCTTCATATCCACATGGCCCTTGGTGATTATCTACGCCATCAAATACCTCCCACTCAAGCTTAAAGGACCAGCTCGGTATTGGCTTAACAGCTTGCGGTGAGTCAATTGGTTGTTGGGAGGACTGGAAGCCGCATTCCTCGACAATTTCCATGGGACCTATGTGTGACCACAGGCGCCCGATGACCTAAGCCACATAATTCAGCAGCGGAGGAATCGGCGGACAATTCTGGACACGGTTCCTAACCAAGAAAAATCAAATAGTCGATTGTCCGGACAGAGGCCCTCGCAGCCTTCAAGCATAACATCCGTGACGAGTGGCTTGCCCGGCACCTAGGGACAGGAAAAGCGAAATCCATGGCAGCCCTCACAACACTCATGACCCGCTTTTGCGTGGGAGAAGACAGCTGGCTAGCTCGTAGTAATAACATGACCAAGAGCCCTGGTAATTCGGATACCAAGGACAGCAATGGTAGGTCGCGTCGCAACAAGCACAAGCGCCGCATTAACGGCGACAATGCTGAGGATATGGTAGTTAATGCCGGATTTAGAGGCTCAAAACCCGGTCAGCGGAAAAAGCCATTTAAAAGAAATACTCCGGGCCCGTCCAGTTTGGACCGAATACTCGATCGCTTGTGCGGATACGGCACCCCGAAAAACCAGCCAATCACACCAACAGGGATTGTTGGGTGTTCAAGCAGGCAGCAAGTTAAATGCCGAAAATAGAGACAAGGGGCTGCATAGAGATGACGAGGAGGAGCCCCGGTCGCCGAACAATAGGGGACAGAAGGGCTTCCCCCCACAAGTGCGGACGGTGAACATGATATACGCAACCCACATACCCAAAAGGGAGCGGAAGCGTGCACTCAGGGACGTATATGCGTTGGAGCCAGTCGCCCCAAAGTTCAACCCGTGGTCCTCCTGCCCGACCACTTTTGATCGAAGGGACCACCCCACTAGCATCCGCCATGGCGGATTCGCTGCATTGGTTCTAGACCCAATCATTGACGGATTTCACCTCATTAGAGTCCTTATGGGCCGGTGGCGGCCTGAACACCTTTATCGAGGATCTGATTGCAAAAAATGGGCATAGATCCCTCAAGGATTAAACCCACAAAGACGACCTTTAAAGGCGTCATACCAGTGTAGAGGCCAACTGTGCAGGCTCGATTACACTTGAGGTGGTCTCCGGATCCCGGATAATTTCGAAGCAAGGAGTTAATCTTGACATAGTCCCGTTCGCGATGGCTATCACGCCTTTGCTTTCGGACGAACCGCATTGCAAAGTTCAATGTGGTGCCGCACTATGCATACCTCAAGCTCAAGATGCCAGGCCCTCGAGGAGTCATTACAGTCAATGGAAACACCGAACGCTCTCTCCGAACGGAGGAGCATACGGCGGCCCTCGCGGCGGAAGTACAAAGTAGCCTCTCTAGGCAATTCTCCACTCCTGCTATTAAACGTCCGGACACCGTCAAGCGCGCCCGGAGTAACCTACAACAAGACCGCCTGGCACGTTCCGAGCACGCATAGCAATGCGGCCCCAACCCCAGCCCTCGCGAAATTGCGAAACCAGCACTACGCGTACATAGTTACGCTCTGGAAATACCATGGGCATAGGGGGAAGGGCACGACCACGGCATGCCCAAAATGCGGCTCAACCGCACTAGGGGATCCCGATTTTGTAATTCTTTTTGTCTTACTTTCAGGACTCCACCCTCCGGAAGGCCTGTCCGGCAGTACAATCGCCAAACACACGATGCAACAGCCGGGGAGGCGGAATAGCTTCTGACGAATGTCCGGTGGTCTCTATAACGAGCAGTATACTTGTTTCACATATCATCCCGCTGCTCGCCACGGAGGGACATGTCAAATAGTCCCATCTCTTGTTTATCACACTATTTGTATCGTTCTGCTTTTACCGCAGCTTTTTCGAATAAACAATACATAGCTTTTGTCTATTATTGCATTCCTTTTTTTGTAAACATGTTCAATTATGACATTATGCAACCGTACACTTTGGTATGGCCAATACACCAGGGGCTTAAGTACCCCAGAATATGGTGTGAGAAGTCCGAACACTCTCACGAAAAGTCGGCACCCAGGAACTGATAGCATTATATGCATCGGCTCCGAATCATGTCTTGGGTCAATAGTTGGGTTTGCCCGGCTCCCATGTTTTGGTACCTTACGTTCCGTTATATCGGCTAAGGTAGCGCTGGGAGAACTACTACAATTGTGCCCCGGTTGAGCTGGGTTAAGCACCTCATTAGAGAAAGCTAAAACTGACCGTCATGATAGGGCAAGAGCTGGTCGCTGTTCGAGAGGTTTCGAGTCCCTAAAGACTTATGCCGCTTAGAGCGAGGTGTCAGCTTTGTCCGGCCTAGGCGGGATAGCGCCCCGAACTCGGTCTTCCGAATACTAGGGGCTTCGCCGAAATTTAAAATTATAGAATTCTATGGCTAAGTGAGAGTGATAAAGCATTATAGTCTGATTGCCTTGTTCGTTGTCTTTGGCGCCTCCCTTGAAGGACCCAAGAATGGGAACAAGAGCGCTCGAGGTTTATCCCAACACCCCAAAGACTTCGTGGCATGGGGCGGCCGATGACTCGCCATCTCTCGGATTTAATAAACGGCCGCATGAGAAGGTAATATTTTAAATTCAAAAGCGTTGCTTAGCGCATATGAACAAGTTTTCAGCGCACAGGATAACACGAGCGAGTTTACTCAAAAATTACATCCTTGGAACATTCATCCGCCATAAAGCAGGCACCCTTCAGGACGCCCTCATAATACATCTCGGGCTTGCGATGCTCCTTGCCCTGCGGTGGCCCATCTGTCACCAGCTTCTCAGCATCCATCTTGCCCCAGTGCACTTTAACACGGGCAAGGGCCCTACGGGCGCCTTCGATGCATACGGAGCGCTTGATGACTTCAAGCCGTGGACAGGCATCCACCAGCCGCCTCACCAGCCCAAAGTAGCTCCCAATCATGACCTCCCCAGGCCATAGTCGGACTATAAGGCCCTTCATGGCCTGTTCGGCCACCTTATGGAGCTCGACCAGCTGCTTCAGCTGGTCGCTCAAGGGAACCGGGTGTCCGGCTTGACATCGAGACCGAGAACACCTTCTCCGTCGAGCTCCCTCCTCGGCCCGGTAGTATCTTGCGTCGGACACTGCTGCGGGAAGATCTGCGAATGCTCTGGAGAGCTCCGGACTCGGGTAAGTAACAAATAATTCACTTTCACGTGCTTGCTTTGCATAAAGAATGCCTTACTCGCCGCTATCTTCTTCATCGCCTCAATTTTCTGGAAAGCTTTTTGGGCTTCGGCCTTGGCAGATTTGGCGCTCTCAAGGGCCGAGGCAAGCTCGGACTCTCGAGTCTTTGATTCAAGCTCCAAACTCTCGTGTTTTTTCACGAGACCCTAGAGCTCTTGCTGCACCTCCGCCACCCGCGCCTCCTGCTTTTCTCGCTCGATGCGCTCCACGGCCGCATTGTCTTCGGCCTTGGACAACGCTTTCTTCAGGGTTGCCACCTGGGTTGTGGCCCCTGTAATACTCACGTTGGTCCTGTCATTTTTTGCAACCACATATTTTCTATATACTTACATAAGGTATTACTTACCTTCCTTGCCCTCGAGCTGCTTCTTGGCAAGGCCAAGCTCGTTCTCGGACCGCTCGAGGCTCTGCTTCAATGCATCGACCTCCGTAGTCAGTGCGGCAGAGGTCAGCAGCGCAGCCTGCATTCCCATATTGACATACTTATGTTAGACTCCTGTGTATATCTTTTAGATCCTCGATTCGGCTTTTCTTTCCGAACACCAAACTGAGCATCGAGGCTCTTGTCTATCTTGATAATATTTTACATATCTTAAATACATACCTCAAAGCTTTGTTAGAAGGCTGGCACGAACTTCAGTCAGCCTGCTCTTGGCGGCGAACCTTCGGATCACCGCACTCATAATAGTGCGGTGCTCCTCGTCGATGGGCGCCGTTAAGCACCTCCGGCCAAATTATCCGGTGCCTCCGGTTGGGCCGGAGGTCACGGCGTCGTAAACTTGTCCTCCTTGCTAGGGGCGCTGTAGGACTCGAAACCATTGAAGGTTCGGTGCGGTGTCCGGCCGGGGCTGGACTTGGAGCCCTTGGGGTTTTGTCCCCTTCTTTGGAATCCGGGAGGTCGCCTTGCGGTGCCTCGAGACCACCTCCTCTGGCTTGGACCCTTCGGGACTCCACCTCGGCATCGTCCGTAGGGTGAGGGAGGTAGCGGTCGAAGCGAATTCACATCCGACGAATCCGAGGAGCCGCTCGACGCGTCGATCCGGCCTTAGGCGGACTGCATGATTATATCCGGCGTCGGGGAAAGCTGTGCAATAAAAGAACACTATGAATCACTCGGTGTCCGAACACTTACGACTTCGCCAGGGGCTTGGCCCTGGGCGGCAACTCCTCCTTGCTGTCGGCGACGTTGGTGGAGTAATCCGGGGGAAGGGTACTTCCCTTCTTGGACCCTCCGGCCTCCCCAGTTGGGGCAGCTTTCCTTTTCTTTTGTTCCCCTGCTAGAGAAGAAACCTCTCTTTCCTCCTCCTCGTTTTCGTGGGAGGAGTGTGCCTGGAGTCATCGGACGACGAGTCCGGCTCCACCGGGCGCCGGGAGCTCTTCCGGGTTCCCGCGGCTTTTTTCTTGGCCTTCTTCTCCGGCACCACGTAAGGTGCCGGGACCAACAACCGTAGCGGGCATATGCGGGGCCTTCGGGCAAAGGAGCCGGACAGTCGATCTATCCGGTCTTCTTCTGCCAGTACCGTCAAAGGAACGAGAGCTTAGATCCAGCATAGAGTCAAACTATGGAAAACAAGTATCCTGTAAAGGGTAAAACGAGCTTACTACGCTGGCTTGGCGCTTCGCGCAGAATCCGCGATCCTTGGTAAGGGGAGGGGGAACCTTGGCGCCCTTGAATAGCACCTTCCAGGCATCCTCGTGCATTGTGTCAAAGAGCACAGTCGAGTTTGGTCTTTGGGCGGTCGAACTCCCACAAGTTAAAAGCCCGTCGTTGACATGGGAGGAACTGGCGGATGAGCATGACCTGGACTACGTTGACAAGTTTAACCTTATCGTCCACTAGGTTTTGGACGCAGGTTTGGAGTCCGGTCAGCTCTCCTGAATTACCCCACGACAGGCCCTTCTCTTGCCAGGAGGTGAGCCGTGTGGGGATGCGGATCGGAATTCGGGGCGCTGCCCATTCAGGAGTCACGCGGCTCGGTGATGTAGAACCACCCGATTGCCACCCCTTGATGGTTTCCACGAAGGAGCCCTCGAGCCATATAACGTTGGGCATCTTGCCCACCATGGCGCCTCCGCACTCCGCTTGCTGGCTGCGCACCACCTTCGGTTTGACGTTGAAGGTCTTCAGCCATAAGCCGAAGTGGGGCTTTATGCGGAGGAAAGCCTCCCACACGACGATAAACGCCGAGATGTTGAGGATGAAGTTCGGGGCCAGATCGTGGAAATCCAGGCTATACTAGAACATGAGCCCCCGGACAAATGGGTGGAGTGGGAAGCCTAGTCCGCGGAGGAAATGGGTGAGGAACACCACCCTCTCATGGGGCCTGGGAGTGGGAATGAGCTGCCCCTCGTCTGGGAGCCGGTGCGCGATGTCTTTGGACAAGTATCCGGTTTTCCTTAGCTTCTTCATGTGTCCCTCCGTGACAGAGGAGACCATCCACTTGCCTCCCGCTCTGGACATGGTTGGAGAAGGTTGAGGTGGGGTGTGCGGACTTGGGCGCTGGAGCTCGAGTGCGCGAAAATGGATAAGCAAAGGAGGAAGAAGGCGTAGATGAAAAAGGTGGATCCTTATCCCCTTATATGGGCGGACAAAACTATGTGCCCCCACCAGCCTGGTAAAACTTGCTTATCTCCCAAGCACCGTAATTGATGGCACGGTTGGGTTACCCACGCCCGTATTGATGAGAATCCCGGAATAAGGGGACACGATCTCTGCTTCGACAAGACATGCCAAGGAAACCACCTCGCTAAGTCCGCTGAGGTGGGACAGTAAAAACGATTCGAATAAAGGCTTGGCCGTTGTGTGATGTCACGCTGTGGAATACGTCAGCAGGTTGGATTTGTGTAAATATTATTCTCTCTACGGTGGTATGTGAAACTTATTTTGCAGATTCGGACACTATCCTTGTGTTCAAAATCTTCTATGAAGTATTCGGAGGAGGAACCCGCCTTGCAATGTCGAAGACAATCTGCACGCCGGACTCGTCGTCATTGAAGCCTGGTTCGGGGAGCTCTTGAGGAGTCTGGATTAGGGGTGTCCGGATAGCCGGACTATAACCTTTGGCGGACTCTGGACTATGAAGATACAAGATTGAAGACTTTGTCCCATGTCCGGATGGGACTTTCCTTGGCGTGGAAGGCAAGCTTGGCGTCTGGATATGTAGATCTCCTCCCATTGTAACCGACCTGTGTAACCCTAGCCCTCTTGATTGTCTATATAAACCGGAGGGTTTTAGTCCGTGGGATGAACAACAATCATACCATAGGCTAGCTGCTTATGTTTAGACTCTACGTTCTCGTTGTAGATCTACTCTTGTATTACTCATATCATCAAGATCAATCAAGCAGGAAGTAGGGTATTACCTCCATAGAGAGGGCCCGAACCTGGGTAAACACATTGTGTCCCTTGTCTCCTGTTACCATCCGCCTAGACGCACAGTTCGGGACCCCCTACCCGAGATCCGCCGATTTTGACACCGACAGTCCCCTTTTCCCCCTTTGTGTCGTCCTGGTAGCCGGTCGGCTCAAAGGTGGTCGAGGGTGGCGCAAGGCGGGGCCCTCATCTGGCGATAGGAAGCAAGGCCGGTACCTGTGAAGAAGGCCCAGTGCCTGTGAAGCCCGCCGCCCGTGACACTCTCACGTAATAATGAGTTGGGGCTGTACACGCCCCAGAGTCTCAGGGGTGCCGGCCTCAGGCCCTGGGGCTCCCTCCCACTCCTAGTGGCAGCACTTAGCTCCGCGTTGGTGAGAAGACTTGAAGACCAGAAGACTAGACTAGGTGCCGGACGCGGCCATTTTCTTTGGATCTCTCTTTCTGTAGATTTGCTTTCTGGATCTGGATTTAAGTTGAAGCGGAGTTTTTGTCGATGCGCGCAGGGGGTGCCTCTTCTCGTTCGAGCAGTTTCTTGCTTTCTGGATTTCGTTTTGTCTGGGAATCATGTCTGTCGCCTTCCCCTCACGATCCCTCGCGGCGGACTGGGGAAGCACACGCAGCAGCCGGCCTTGCCAATGGCTGGTGCTTGCCTCTTGCGGGGCTCCTTCTGACAGGTCGACAAGCTCCGCAGGATTCTCAGAAACTCGTAGCCTCATGACCCAGCTCGAGGCTGGCGTTGACTAAGGTAAACCACGACGGGGAACTCACCCCTGGACTCATGAGTCCACGAGGGTACAGATTCAATACCGCATAGGAAAGTAAAGGCTTCAACCTGCTTACATGAGGGGCTCCCCCTTTCAAAATGCTCTTACAAGTTTTCCAAGGGCCATGCCGGAAGTTTTTTGCGTCTGAGGTGAAGCAGCGGAGGAACATGGGATCAACCAGATATGTCACTCATTACATCACAATCGAACGCGTCACTCGCGTCGTCGTCGTCTTCGCCGGCACCATCGCCGCCTTCGGCAACACCTTCGTCGCCTTCGTCTGCGGCGACCACCACTGCATCGTCGTCAGAGGCAAAGGCTCTCACCAGTGTGTCCACGTTGTCCTCCATCCACCGCGCCAGATCGCCCCGGACGGCCTGCGGTATGGGGACAATGGCGGCGTCGTAGTCGAAGTCGGAGAAGGTGTTCCTGAGGTGGCTAAAGACACAGGAGAATGCGCGCCCGAGCAGGCACCGACTTGTCTCCTCCATGAGCCGGTGAGCCCTGTCAGACCGGGTTTCCAGGCGCGTCACCACGTCGGTGAACAAGGTCAGGTGGCTGGCATAGTCATTCGAGTGGGGGGCAGGAGCATTCTCATCGCAGATGTAGCCCAGGGCGGTATTGGCCCTGTTCCGGAGATCCTGAAGCATAGGAGCATGCTTGCGCTCCAGCGTCCGGCGTTGGAGCACTTCCTCCCTGTTTTGCAGTGCGACGGCCTCGGCGTCATCGACCCGCTCCCGAAGAGAAAGCAGCTTGGTGCGGGCGGAGGCCAAGTCCGCCTGCGCCGTGACTAGGGCGGCAGCCGTGGCCTCCGCACGCCTCTCAACCTTGTCCAACCTGGGCCTGAGGGCAGTCGCCCTGCCCGCACCCTCCGTACTTGCGAGCTTCAACTTCATGTCATACCTTCCCTCCAGGTCTGCGCGAAAATCGACCACCCGGCGGTCCACCTCCTCTTGGACCCTGGCCTCGCGAACCCCGACGACATCTTCTGCTTGGGTAACTTGACGCTCCCTCATCTCCAATTGCTCAAGATCGAGGCTACGCTCCACGGCCTCCAGCGCCAACGCCTCCTCGCGCTTCCGGACCTCTTCCTCCTCGGCAGGCGTCCCCCTCAGTGACGCAAGGGCGACTCTGCGTGCCTCCACCTGCTGCTCTAGGGACGCGCTCTAGGCGTGGAGCTCCCACGCGCGCTTCTCCACAGCCTCGCGACGGCAGTCGGCCTCGTAAGCCTCCTCCAAGGCTCGGGAGCAAGCCTTGCGGGAAACCTTGAGGGGCGCCTCAGCCTTCGCATTGTCAAGATCACACTGGTAGCGGCCGAGTTTGATAGCCACCCTCAGCTTGCGCCATTCCTGCCAACCAGAGACCTTCAGCCTCAAGGTGCGGGTAGACACCTGCGAGTTCTTCACCAAGCCAGCTCATCGCGCCCATCGCCTCTTGGAAAAGCTCGTGACGAACGACGCTCCGCCCGTGCTCGAGCTCGAATGCACGGCCCGCCTCGTCCATCACCTCGGGGGCTGTGGGCGGGGTATCAAGCGGCGCACCACCTCTCGGCAGGGGGCTGGGGGCTGGCGCTGCACCTGACGTCAACCAGTCCTCGCGAGGAGCCCAAGCCAATCGGGGCTCGCTGCTTGAAGAGGAACCGAAGATCGAAGCCAACCAGCTACTGTCCATGACCAAAGGAGGGGTCTTGGGCACGCCCGCCAAGCTCCACGCTAGACCGTGGGGGAGGGGCAACAAAGCCGCGGGTTCAGTGTGCCATGAGGGCAAGAGTGCTCCTTTAACCAACCCTGCTACAGGGGCAGCAAGCGGACTCGGAGCGCTCAAGGCCGACGGGGGAGTCGAGAAAGGAGGAGGCCGTTTCTCAAAAGGCGCAGCCGCCTCGACGGAAGGAGCCATGAAGAACTGACGTCAGGAGAAGAAAACAGCGTGCAAGAAACCATAACAGTACGGTACTTAGACATCGACGGTGATGTACTTCCTACGCTTCAGCGGCCCAAAGATGTTGTTTGCCACTCGAGGATCCTTTCCTCTTGCGGAGCTCCTCGAAGTCCACATAGAGCCGACCGAAGCGCTGGACGTGGCGGCCTGCGCGTGGCGAGGCCGAGGAGGAGCTCAGAGCGCCTACTTCAGGGGTGCCCGGCTGCGGTGAACAGTCGGGCGCCGCCTCACCACAACCTCCCGAGGCTCCTGGAGCCTTGGCCTTGGGAGCCGCATGCCGCGTCTCCTCAGTGACCGACGCCTCAGGAGAGGGGTCGCAAGATCCCGAGGACGACGCCCCAGGACCACCACTCAGCATGTGCTCCTCAGCACTCAAGCCACCGGCCCCTGTCGGAGCTCGCCCTCATGCACCCTCACCTGGGGCGAGCTCGCCACCGGCGGCAAGGAAGGCAACCACGTCGACGGGGTTCTCGCGCGACCCCACCAGGCCGATTGGGTGCAGCCCCCACTCATCAAAGGAAGGCATGCTCGCGGCAAATGCGGCTTTGTTCTCGCGGCGGTACAATAGGCAGCTATTCCTAGGCATGTCGTCCGGCAGAGGGACACCCGATAGGACCGTGAGCACCGTTTGCCAGGTCGTAAGAGGAAGCCCCTTCTCCTGAAACCTCATATGGTCCTGACTGCTGAGCAAGTCCCACATTGGGCGGGAATGGTGCTGAAGCGGTGCGACTCGGCGCTTGACGAACTCCTTCACCACCATAGGCGTAGTCACACCACGGTCCTTCAACCTCCTCAGCCTAGCCCAGACGGGAGCGAGGTGGGGGCTCGTGAGGTTCTGATGGCCCCAGCCGGAGTTTGGAACAGCAGGCCCCGCCGGAACTTGGAGCAGAGGGCTGAGCATGCGGGCGTCAACAAACACCCATCGTGTACGGAACTCGCTCGTGGATTAAGGAAGCTCGAAGTCAATCCCCGCGCCCGCCGTCGCGGCCACAGCCTAGAAGCTCACGCACCCCGAGCTCTGACAAGGATCAGCTAGATGCAACGAGAAGAAATGGCGGAGAAGGGCCACCGAGGGAGCGATGCCCACCATGGCTTCGCACAAGAAGGCGAAGACGACAAGAAGGGTCACTGATTGAGGGTCAAGGTGCAGCATGTGGATCTGATAATGCTCGAGCACCGCGTTGAAGAAGGTGGAGAAGGGAGGAATCAGGCCAGCCCAGAGGGCATCTATGAAGATTGGGACTTTTGTGGATGCCCGAGCCATGCGAGTGCGAGACACAGGCCAAGCCACCATCTCTCCCCACTCGTTGAAGCTAGATGAAAGCACCGGACGCACCTTGTCCATGGCCTCGTCGTCGAGCACTCGGCATCGACCTAGCGCCAGCTCGACGGCCGGAGGAGCGCTTGGAGGAGACAAGCTCTTCTTTCCTTATCTGTTTGTTTCGGTGCCATGGCAACTAAGTGGGTAGAAGGCAGGTCAAATTGGAGAAGAGAAGTAGAGTCTCGAGGAAGCAGGGAGATTGGGGAAGCAGGGCGCAGGAGGCGGAGGAATAACTGTGTAGGCTGCGGGGGCTGCATAGCCAGGCGGATTCAAAGGCAGCGTGGGGAAGTGGAGACGCCCACGTCCAATCAACCTCCACGCTTCAACCGAGGCCGCAAACTATTGGGGGCATGCGGCACTCCGTACTTGACCCTTGGCTTCGGCTTGAAGCCAAGCCCGAGCGTGCCTTGGGCCCGGGGGCTACTGTCGGTGTTCTGGGAATGGGGGTCCCCAGACTTGCCTGCCTGCGGCCCACGGCGTGGCTAAGTCAGCGGGCCGTACGGCCCATCTTCCTCAACAAAGCACCCAAGACCCTCGCGAGGGGCCAAGCCTCGTGAGGCGGACGATGCAAGACCTCCTCGGGAGTGGCCTAGCCAGGCAGGCTCACGAGGAGCGGAGATATCAAGGCGGGGCAAACTTCACGAGGCTCTCGTGACGTGAGCCATGACGACCGGCACCAGGAGGGCGCCAGCGCGCACAGCGTCCTTGTTTCCTCCTTGGTGCTAAGGAAGCGAGCGCAGGCGAGGAGTACCGACGCATCAGGCAAAGGTTGCCATATCGGTGCAACAAGACCAAGAACAGAAGGACGGTAGGATGGGGGTCATTGTGGAGCCCAAGACGGTGTCACCACCAGAGCCTTTCGCAGGCGAAGACCACTTTTGTCAGGATAGCTTGTACTAGTTGTCCCCCTTCAAATTTGCCCGCCGTTGTTGGCTCCCTTCCCGCTCAATATTTGGGGAGAGGACCAGGGCCTATATAATTAAAGCTAGCCACCATTGTAGAGGAGGAGAGTTCGGATCCACGGAGTTCTCATCCACCTGTTCACCGAGCACAAGAACACCTCAACCTCAGGAGGCTGTTCTTCCCCTTGTACTGTTCATCATTAGCCCAAGAGGCAATCCACCACCACCACACTGGAATAGGGTATTACACCACAACGGTGGCCTGAACCAGTATAAATCTCGTGTATTTCCGTGTTGCGAGTTCGTCGAGTTCGTCCGCGAGATCTTAGCGAGCTAGGGCGTGGATCGGTAGGAGGGAAAGACTTCGCGCGCACCCCAGAGTTCGAACCTTAAGGGTTTGCCGGAACCCCACATCTGACATACGTTAATATTGTTGCGTATATAATTAACAACGTAAATAATGTGCCAGTTGGACAAATATGATTGGAGATGGAGATGGAATTTTACGTAAACACGGATATGCATGTCTATGTCTTTTGTTTGCGGGAACAAACTTGTATTACTCACATAGCCAGGCTACACTCGGAGTTACAAAGTTCGACAATGCCATCAGAGCCTGAACCTAGCCAAACAGCGATACGACCACTAATCCTACCATAATGAGCTATAGTATGACTGACAATGTTGTTTTTTCGTCGAACATGAGCAATACAAGTATTTCAGAGTGCCATGAGCGATCTAATCTCACGCACCAAAAAACCAAACTGAGATCTATCAAGATCTTCATTCCTAATCCTCACCATATTTGTAGCTACAAGGCAGTCGGTCTCGATATTGATATTTGGAGCTTAGACTCCCCATGTACTTTATTATATTAATATAATTTACCGTAGAAATACGATGTGTGGGTCAAAAAAAGATTACTCCACAATGTCTGAGCGACAAACTCTCTTTGATGGCCAACAATTCTGCTTCCAGTGCGTTCGTGCAATAACACAAGCTTCTACATGAAGAGAAAATTATAGCACCCCCATGATCCCTTAGTATCATGCCTGTACCAGCAGTTCCGTTCTATGGCAAGAAGGAACCATCTGTATCCAGTTTTACCCAGCCATCCTCAGATGCATGTCTATGTCTATGTGTGTGTGTGCGACGACTCTCGCCACCTGGAAGCGGGGGCGTGTTTTTGATCGAGTTTTCATTCTTGGTACGTTAAAAAATTGTCCGCCAGTCTTTGTTTCTATTTTCTAGGAACGCGCGTATTCTATTTAAAACCACTGCTATGGAGAGATTTTTTTACTCCATCGTATATATAGCCTCTTGTTTGATACGGTTTCTCGCGTCTCGCTCTCTGACCCTCTCCATATCAAAACAAGATGACAGTGTCCACTCTATCTCTCTCCTCACCGGTGGTCACAGATCCGGTCGAATCCCATCCGCTGCGGGAGGTGAGGAGGTGCAGCGTTGACGTTGTCGCCATTGCCGATGGAGGAAGCCGATGCGCACCGTCCTCTCGGAGCCGGCTGGCGCGGACGAAGGTCCTCCGCGCCCTTGTTCGCTGTCGTCGTGTGGGAAGATCTCGCCCGCCCACCTAAGTGACATCTCACCCACCTGAGGTATAACTTCTTGTACTGGTCCAGCTCCCCAGGTTGCTGCATGCGGGTTTTCTTCTATGCTACTACTCCCCAGCTCCCCATGTATAGCAGCTAGGGTTCGTCGGCTAGTCCAACATCACCTACTATTCTAGAGGAAATGCCACTCGAAAAGTTGTCCTGATTTATGCCTCGTTGGAGGTATACATGTTGTTTCGACAAAAAGTACATGGTGGTTTTGCGGTCATTGTCCATATGCTCCTATTGATGCTGCTAATCTAATACTATCACTAGTTAAATGAAGAAATGCTTTTTTTCTCGGGTATCCTGGTTTAGTTCCCATAAAGATAATCATGTTGCTTCTGTTTGTTCATGTACTTTTCAATAATTCTTATTGACAATTGAGATGTCATTGTTAATCTTGTACCACTGCCAAAAAAAATTAACAACACTATATCCCTTTTTTATATTTTTGCAAACAACAATGCGTATCTCCATACCCGGGCATGTCTTCCTCAATTTTAGTGGAACTACACAAAATTGGATGGCCATTGTTGTTCCGCCTCACTGTCCTCTACCACGTGGTTCTTCCTTCCTCGAGCTTGATTAATGAGAAGAAATAGACCACAGTGAGGATGTCGAACTTCATAGGTTCCTCACCCAAACTTGATGCCAAATGGATGATGCATCACCACGATGACCTATCGATGCTCATGGTTGCGCCTCATGGTTGCGTCGGTGAAGTGGTAGTCGATTTTCCATGAAAAACAAGCCGCCTTCCATCAGTGCTCTTTGCTTGTTACCCACAAAGATGATATCCTTCATGACTTCACCTTGCTTGCATTGGAGACGCATTCGTCTTTCACGTTGGTGCAATTTTATCACACAATTGGCTATGAACCAAATGTTTCCTCGAAGAAGGATCGATGTTGGTACTACGAGCATAAGTTTTGTATTGATTTCTAAGCCTTCTCACAACTTCATCTTCAGCTCCCCTGTAATTTTATTTGTCCAACTATTAACTTTGATTTAAAATATGGTTTGGAGTAAAAACCCGGATGGATGTAGTAGCCCTCCATTTTTATTTACTCCGCACATTAGATTTGACTGAAGTCAAACTTTGTAAAGTTTGACCAATTTAGGTCGAACACAACAAACCATAATTATTGAGAGAGGGCAAACTGTATGTACTCTCAAACCTTTCCGATAACTTAAATTAAAATTCTTTATTTGTACACACTCTCACACGTTTCCGATAATTTGGCGCATGTGTGGTTGTTCACTTAAGGGAGGGTAGTGTACCGCACGTGAAGGACAGGAAGTGCGACCATGACGCGTGGATCATTAGTTCATCGAAAGTGGTAGTTTTCTTCACTGGTGCTTTAAATAAAGAGTTTAATTTCGTACTTACACAATTTAAAACAATTGTTATGGAGAGAATAAGAAAACCACTCCCCTATATATTAGTAGTATACACGAGTACTATATGGACGCAACTTCATTGACTTAGTGCACCTGCCTTTGGGTGTATGAATAGTGGGCCCAAAATGTGGTTGGCCCACCTGTCATACAGCCAAAGGATAGTGCATTAAAACCTTCTTGACCCAGTCTGTGTCTGATATATATGTAGTACACTATATAAGCCGGAGCCTCGGTAGCTTGTTTGCTAGGGTTTGCATGCCACACTCTCGCCAGACTACATATATATATATATATATATATATATATATATATATATATATATATATATATATATACATTTGAGGCTCAACCTTCCTTTGCTAGGGTTTGCTATATTCACAGTCTCTCACCCTCTTCACGAGATCTAAACAAGACTGCGTTGTGGTATATGTCTCTCTCACCCCCCTCACAGCTGGCGAAGGAGGCGTCCGGATCCCGTCGCACCGGGAAGGGGAGGAGGTGCAGCGTTCACTCTATCGCCTTCGGCGAGGGAGGCAATCCACTGTCGGCTGTGCTTTTCTCTTTCACCCAGCGCCTGTGCGGGAGAGCCGCCGACCCCTTCTTCCTCGCTGCCATATGTAGTGTGGGCAGATCCGGCCTCCCACCACACGCCTTGCCACATCCCGACGACCCTAAGGTATAAGTTTCTTTGAAACCGTCATTGCTCTAGCTGCATGCGGATCTTTTTCGATTCTGTAGTCGAATCTAGGTCTTGGTTCAAAGAGGAAAGAAGGGTGCGGTGTGGTGGAGCATGAATCTAGGACGTGGTTCAATGAGGAAAGGAGGGAGGGAAAGTAGTATAGACTAGCTATCCTGCCGCTTTGTTGGTCGAAAAGGGAAAAAGGGGGTAACCCAGTACACACATCTGTAAGGAACCGGACTCTTTGTTGAAAAGGGAAAGAAACTGGGGGGTCGGGTAGTTTGTGCAGGACTAGATTTGCTGCCCTCACATAGGAAAAAGTTTCAAAGAGAACAAATATGGGACCAACGCAGATATCTTTGCTTGGCTACATATTCTGCATCACCCATTTATACGTGTGGGCGCACATGGTCTTTGGCATGTCCCATGTCCCATGTCATGTCCCATACAACTATTTTGCTGTTGTTAATCTAAGAATGCTGCTGGAAAATTGAAGCAATGCCATTGTTAAAAGTAAATTACATTCTTAACGAATGTTGTTTTAAGAGAATGTCTCTTTTAATATGAATCAATGCAACTGTTTTAGAAATGCTACTGTCCTACTTTGTTTTCCATCAAGATAAGTTAGATGCATCTTTTTGTCGCCGTTTGTTTCTGCTACCTCTTGAGCACTGTGTTGGATTTCCCCGAAGAGGAGAGGATGTTGCAGCAAAGTAGCGTAAGTATTTCCCTCAGTTTTTGAGAACCAAGGTATCAATCCAGTAGGAGGCCACGCACAAGTCCCTCGTACCTGCACAAAACGATAGCTACTCGCAACCAACGCGATTAGGGGTTGTCAATCCCTTCACGGTCACTTAAGAGTGAGATCTGATAGAGATGATAGATAATATTTTTGGTATTTTTGGTATAGAGATGCAAAGTGAAAAGTAAAAGGCAAAGTAAAAACAAAGCAAGTATTAAAGTGATGGAGATTGATATGATGAAAATAGACCGGGGCCATAGGTTTCACTAGTGGCTTCTCTCAAGAGCATAAGTATTCTACGGTGGGTGAACAAATTACTGTTGATCAATTGTGAGAATTGAGCATAGTTATGAGTATATCTAGGTATGATCATGTATATAGGCATCACGTCCGAGACAAGTAGACCGAAACGATTCTCGCATCTACTACTATTACTCCACTCATCGACCGCTATCCTGCATGCATCTAGAGTATTAAGTTAAAAAGCAGTAACGCATGTAAGCAAGATGACATGATGTAGAGGAATAAATTCATGCAATATGATAAATACCCCATCTTGTTATCCTCGATGGCAACATACAATACGTGCCTTGCAACCCTTTCTGTCACTGGGTAAGGACACCGCAAGATTGAACCCAAAGCTATGCAGTTCTCCCATTGCAAGAACTACCAATCTAGTTGTCCAAACCAAACGGATAATTCGAAGAGACTTGCAAAGATAACCAATCATACATAAAAGAATTCAAAGAAGATTCAAATATTATTCATAGATAAGCTGGATCATAAAGCCACAATTCATCGGTCTCAACAAACACACCGCAAAAAGAAGATTACATCGAATAGATCTCCACGAGAGAGGGGGAGAACATTGTATTGAGATCCAAAAAGATATAAGAAGCCATCTAGCTACTAACTATGGACCCGAAGGTCTGAAGTAAACTACTCACACTTCATCGGAGGGGCTATGTTGTTGATGTAGAAGCCCTCCAGGGTGGATGCCCCCTCTGGCGGAGCTCCGGAACAGGCCCCAAGAGGGGATCTCGTCGATACAGGAAGTTGCGTCGGTGGAATTAGGTTTTGGCTCCTTGTTGCAGTCGTTTGAAGTGCGTAGGTATTTATAGGAGGAAGAATGCGTCGGTGGGCGGCAGGGGGCCTGAGGCGGGGAGGCGCCCTTGGGCGCCCCACCCTCGTGACCGCCTCTTTCGTTCCTTGGAGTAGGGTCCAAGTCCCCTGGATCACGTTCGGTGAGAAAATCACGTTTCCGAAGGTTTCATTCCGTTTGGACTCCGTTTGATATTTTGTTTCTTTGAAACACTGAAATAGGCAAAAAAACAGCAATTCTGGGCTGGGCCTCCGGTTAATAGGTTAGTCCCAAAAATAATATAGAAGTGGAAAATAAAGCACAATATAGTCCAAAATAGTAGATAAAGTAGCATGGAGCAATCAAAAATTATAGATACGTTGGAGACGTATCAGGCATCCCCAAGCTTAATTACTGCTCGTCCTCGAGTAGGTAAATGGTAAAAAGAGAATTTTTGATGCGGAGTGATACTTTGGCATAATTTCAATGTAAATCTTCTAAATTGTGGTATGAATATTCAGATCCGAAAGATTCAAGACTAAAGTTCATATTGACATAAAAATAATAATACTTCAAGCATACTAATCAAAGTAATCATGTCTTCTCAAAATAGCATGGCAAAAGAAAGTTCATCCCTACAAAATCATATAGTTAGGTTATGCTTCATTTTCGTCACACAAAGATGCTCCCAACTTCTATACCCCCGATGACAAGCCAAGCAATTGTTTCATACTTAAATAATCTCAAACTTTTTCAACCTTCACGCAATACATGAGCTTGAGCCATGGATACAACACTATGGGTGGAACAGAATATGATGATGGGGATTGTGTGGAGAAGACAAAAAAGGAGAAAATCTCACATTGACGAGGATAATCAACGGGCTATGGAGATGCCCATCAATTGATGTCAACATGAGGAGTAGGGATTGCCATGCAACGGATGCACTAGAGCTATGAATGCTCAACAAAAGAAAACTAGTGGGTGTGCATCCAACTTGCTTGCTCATGAAGACCTAGGGCATTTGAGGAAGCCCATCGTAGGAATATACAAGCCAAGTTCTATAATGAAAAATTCCCACTAGTATAAAAAGACAACTTATGAGACTCACTATATGAAAAACATGGTGCTAATTTGAAGCACAATATATGAGACTCACTACATGAAGAACAAGGTGCTACTTTGAAGCACAAGTGTGGAAAAAGAGATAGTAACATTGCCCTTATTTATTTATTTATTTTTTGGGCCTTTCTTTTTTTGGCCTTTCTCTTCTTTTTTTGGGCAATGCTCTAATAATGATAATCATCACACTTCTATTGATTACAACATAAGGATTACAACTCGAAACTAGAACAAGATATGACTCTATATGAATGCCTCCGGTGATGTGCAGGATGGTGCAATGAATCAAGAGTGACATGTATGAAAAATAATGCATGGTGGCTTTGCCACAAATACGATGTCAACTCAATGATCACGCAATGGCAATATGACAAAAGTAAAGTATGTCATGATGATGATGAACGGAACGGTGGAAAGTTGCATGGCAATATATCTCGGAATGGCTATGGAAATGCCATAATAGGTAGGTATGGTGGCTGTTTTGAGGAAGATATAAGGAGGTTTATGTGTGTTTGGATGCACCGGCGAAGTTTGCACCAACTCTCAAGGTGAGAAAGGGCAATGCACGGTACCGAAGAGGCTAGCAAAGGCGGAAAGGTAAAAGTGCGTATAATCCATGGACTCAACATTAGTCAAAATAACTCATATATTTATTGCAAAAATTTAGAAGTCATCAGAAATCAAGTACTACTCGCATGCTCCTATGTGTATAGATTGGTAGGAAAAGACCATCGCTCGTCCCCGACCGCCACTCATAAGGATGCACAAGCCAGGTACACTTCATGTTTCAAATTTGTTACACAACTTTAACCATACGTGCATGCTACGGGACTTGCAAACTTCAACACAAGCATTTATCAAATTCACAACTACTCAACTAGCACGACTTTGATATTATCACCTCCATATATCAAAACAATTATCAAGCATCAAACTTTTCTTAGTATTCAACGCACTCAAAAGAAAGTTTCACATATCTTGAATACCAAGTATTTTAATATTTAAGAAAATTACCATGCTATTAACGACTCTCAAAATAATCTAAGTGAAGCATGAGATATCAATAGTTTCTTTAAAACAAATCCACCACCGTGCTCTAAAAGATCTAAGTGAAGTACTAGAGCAAAAATTATCACGCTCAAAAGATATAAGTGCAGCACTATGAGAAAAACTATCAAGCTCAAAAGATATAAGTGAAACACATAGAGTATTCTAGCAAATTCTAATCAAATTGGCTTCTCTCAAAAGGTGTGTACAGCAAGGATGATTGTGGTAAACTAACAAGCAAAGATGCAAATAATACAAGACGCTCCAAGCAAAACACTTATCATGTGGTGAATAAAAATATAGCTCCAAGTAAATTACCGATGAAAGTAGACGAAAGAGGGGATGCCTTCCGGGGCATCCCCAAGCTTTGAATTTTTGGTGTCCTTGGATTATCTTGGGGGTGCCATGGGCATCCCCAAGCTTAGGCTCTTGCCACTCCTTATTCCATAATCCATCTAAAGAATTCACCCAAAGCTTGAAAACTTCACAACACAAAACTCAATAGAAATCTCGTGAGCTCCGTTAGAGAAAGAAAACAAAAGACTACTTTAAGGTACTGTAATGAACTAATTCTTTATTTATATTGGTGTTAAACCTACTGTATTCCAACTTCTATATGGATTATAAACTATTTTACTAGCCATAGATTCATCAAAATAAGCAAACAACACACGAAAAACAAAATCTGTTAAAAACAGAACAGTCTGTAGTAATCTGTAACTAACGCAAACTTATGGAACTCCAAAAACTCTACCAAAATTATAAGACCTAGAAAATTTGTTTATTGATCAGCAGCAATTGGAATCAGTATTTTATCATGTTCTGGTGATTTTTAATAATTCGGGCACTGAGCACAAAGTTTCTGGAAATTACAGCAAGATCAAATAACTATCATCCAAGAAGATCCAATAGGTCTAATTTGGCACAAACACTAATTAAAACATAAAACCACATCTAAACAGAGGCTAGATGGATTATTTATTCCTAAACAGAAGCAAAAACAGAAAATAAAATTGGGTTGCCTCCCAACAAGCACTATCGTTTAACGCCCCTAGCTAGGCATAAAAGCAAGGATATATCTAAGTGTTGCCATCTTTGGTAGGCAATCCATAAGTGGCTCTCATGATAGATTCATATGGTAATTTTATTTTCTTTCTAGGAAAGTGTTCCATGCCTTTCTTTAATGGAAATTGGAATCTAATATTCCCTTTCTTCATATCAATAATTGCACCAATCGTTCTAAGGAAAGGTCTACCAAGAATAATAGGACATGAAGGAGGGCAATCTATATCAAGAACGATAAAATCTACGGGCACATAATCCCTATTTTCAACAATAAGAACATCATTAATTCTTCCCATAGGCATTTTAATAGTGGAATCCGCAAGATGCAAGTTTAGAGAGCAATCATCAAAGTCACGGAAATGTAGCAAATCACACAAAGTTTTGGGAATAGTGGAGACACTAGCACCCAAATCACACAAGGCATGAAACTCATAATCTTTAATTTTAATTTTAATAGTAGGTTCCCACTCATCATAGAGTTTTCTAGGGATATAAACTTTCAACTCAAGTTTTTCTTCATAAGATTGCATCAAGGCATCAATAATGTGTTCGGTAAAGGCCTTATTTTGACTATAAGCATGAGGAGAATTTAGCACGGATTGCAACAAGGAAATACAATCAATTAAAGAGCAATTTTCATAATTAAATTCCTTGAGATCCAAAATAGTGGGTTTAGCAACATCTAGGTTTTATTTCTTTCAATCCCACTTTTATCAATTTCATCATCAAGATCTAGAAACTCCGAATTCTTAGAACGCCTTCTAGGTAAAGGAAGATCATATTCAGTTTCATCAAGGTTCATATTGCAAAACAAAGATTTAATAGGGGACACATCAATAACTTTCAGATCTTCATCTTGATTTTCATAGGAATTCGGTTTAGCAGCCATCTTATTGACTAAGATAGCTTGCATATCCGAAATTTCAGCAGTCGACTTTTCAAGACGAGCAATTTGGGATCTTATACCATCAAATTCTTTAGACATATCATCAAGCTCTTTATTCATATAACTCATAAAACCTTTTTGTTCCTTAAGCTCATTTCTAAAGAAATTATTATGCTCAAATTGCAAAACCATAAACTTCCTGACATTGTTTTCGATCTCCTCTAACCTTTTTAGGTGAAGATCACAAAATTTAGGTAGAGCCATCGCGACAAACAAGCAATCCAACACACGAGCAAAGAGAAAGCAAGCGATAAAAAAAGGCAACGGGAAAAAGAGGGTAGATCCGATCTTGCAAGTTATAATTACCTACTACGTGTTATGATCCGGCAACCCCGGAGTGACAGAAGTCGGTACACTTCCCGGTGATGACCGTAGTTTGAGGAGTTCATGTATTCAGTATGTGTTAATGCTTTGTTCCGGCTCTCTATTAAAAGGCCGCCTTGATATCTGTTAGTTTCCAATAGGACCCCGCTTCCACGGGAGGGTAGAACAAAAGATGTCATGCAAGTTCTTTCCATAAGCACGTATGACTATTTACGGAATACATGCCTACATGATATTTATGAATTGGATCTAGTACCTTATCGCCATAGGTTATGACTGTTATATGATGAATATCATCCAACGAATTCACCGATCCAATGCCTACGAATTTCTGTGATATTGTTTCTACTAAGTTACTACTGCTACTGTTAGTATTGCACTTGCTGCAAAATCATTGATATCACTGTTACCATTACTATTGTTGTTGCTACTACTATCAAAACTATCATACTACTTTGCTACTGATCACTTTGTTGTAGATAATTAATCTCTAGGTGTGGTTGAATTGACAACTCAGATGCTAATACTTGCAATTATTCTTTGGATCCCCTTGTGTTGAATCAATAAATTTGGGTTGAATACTCTACCCTCGAAAACTGTTGTGATCCCCTATACTTGTGGGTTATCAAGACCTTTTTCTGGCGCCCCTGCCGGGGAGCATAGCTATATTTGTTGAGTCACTTGGGATTATTATCAAATTATCACTATGAAGAATATGAAGGACGCTAAGACTAAGATTTTTCCCTCCAAGACGAGGGGAGGTAAGGACTTGCCATCTAGCTCTGCACTTGATTCACCTTCAATTATAAGTAAACTTGCAACACCACGACATTCTATTAATCCCAATATGTCGCAAGTTATTGATGATGCAACTTCTGCTATGAATGATATTTGTGATGATTCTAGTACCTTGCTTGATAATAATGTGCCACTAGGTGAATTTCTTGATGAACAACTTGCTAGAACTAAAGCTTTTCAGAATGCTGAAACTGATGAAGAGCATGAAACTGAAAATTTTGAAACACCTATTAGACCTAGTTCTCCTATATATGAATTGCCTAAGGTACCGGAAGGTTATGTTATGGATGATGAGACAACTAAGGACTTTCTTGCTTGCAATGATAGGGATGATCTTAAGAAATTATTACGCAAAGTGAAAGAAAATTCTTTAAATGCTAGAATGAAATGTGATCCTAAGTTTGCTATTTCACCTATCTTTTTTGATGACAAGGATTATAAATTCTCTGTCGATCCAGAGTTAATTACTTTGGTTGAATCTGATTCTTTTCATGGTTATGAAACTGAAACTATTGTGGCATATCTTACTAAGTTGAATGACATAGCCACCCTTTTTGCTCATGATGAGAAGATTCACTATTATTATATTCTAAAATTATTTCCATTCTCACTAAAAGGTGATGCTAAGACTTGGTATAATACAATTGCTCCTGGTTGTGTGAGTAGTCCCCAGGATATGATTTATTACTTCTCTGAAAAATATTTTCCTGCTCATAAGAAACAAACTGCCTTCAAGGAAATATTTAACTTTGTGCAAATTGAAGAAGAGAGACTCCCACAAGCTTGGGGGAGGCTTCTCCAATTTCTTAATGCTTTGCCTGATCACCCTCTTAAGAAAAATGAAATACTTGATATCTTCTATAATGGACTAACATATGCTTCTAGTGATTTCCTAGATAATTGTGCTGGTTGTAGTTTTAGGGAATGAACTGTTGAACAAGCTGAAGAATTATTGAATAACATATTGAAAACTTATGATGATTGGACTCTTCCTGAACCACCGCTCAAACCTACTCCGAAGAAGAGGGGTATTGTCGGTGTACTAGAGTAGGGGTACCCTAGTATCCCGAACTTGTGCACGGGCAGTTGCAGCCCTCCGCGGCAAGGCTTACCGGGTGACCGCCAAGGTCCTCCGTGGTTCCTTTGGAGCCATTCAAGAACAAAGTATTCAGGCCAAGGAGACAAGGCCCCGGCAAGAGGAGCTTGCCGGGAAGGCCACCCAAGGCACCTAGGAGACAAGGCCCGGCAAGAGGAGCTTGCCGGGAAGGCCCGATGAGCGACAAGCTTCCGGATGCGACAAGACAACAACCATGACAAGGCGCTTGCCGTGCGTAACACACTCTGTACCTGCGCTCCAGCACATCCACTAACGTGTCGCCCTGGGACCTTTCTAGGTGCGCGTGGCAAGAGGCCGTGCGGCCAGCGGAGCGCTGTGGCAAGCGGCGCTGACAAGATTGCCATCGTGGCAAGCGGTGGCACCCCTGACGGTCCCTTTTCTGCACTGTTAGGGCGACATAGACGGGCATTTAATGCCTTTGTCCCCTGCCATCAGGGTTAGGTATGATACACTGTACAAGTAGCTGTACCAACCACTCCTTTTCCATTTTTACCCTTGTCTACTTTGCCACCTGTCGGAGACCCTTTAGCATATAAAAGGAGGCCCATGCATAGCGTGGGGGGGTGTTCGAAAGGTTGAAGCCGAGAACACTCACGCTCGGTCTCGTTAGCGACTTGTGTGTCTTGTAGCACTCAGCGCTCTGAGCAAGAACTCAATACACTCGGACATGCAGCGGTAGGAGTGTTATCTCCGGAGAGCTCGAAGCTGGGTAAACCGCTCGTGTGCTTCGCCTCGATCTGCTCTTCGTCGACCTCGCCCCGCCCGAACGAAAGGGGCTCGGTCCGCCGGTCCCATAGGTGTTCGTGGGCGGATCAGCTTCCGGCATCTTTGGCGCGCCCGGTAGGCGTCGAGATTGTGTGAACCTGATCCGGCGTCCACCACGAGCTAGATCTTCATCATCTTCATCGACATGCCACCGAAGAAGAAGGCTTGGCGGCGGATGTTCCGTCGCGTCGAACCCACCACCACCGGAGCAAATGGGTGGTGGGGTGACGCCAGCGAAGAATGGACGTCGACGGGGAGCCCACGGTGCTGCCAAGTCCAAGGACAAGTCTGCGCGAACCTCGGTGTCCGTACATGCACCGCGCCCGTCTCGAGGCGCGGGACCGACAACGTCATGGTATTCTAACGCCATACACTCGTTGGACCAAGATCGAGCTGGTGGATCTCGGGATGCTCAAGACCAGCATGCACGCCAACATCTTTGGCGCGGCGAAACGCGATTGCACGGGCGGGATCTGCTCCTTCTAACATAGTTAGAAGTCCGAGCATATCCGCTCCTCGCGCCGTTCGCCATCGCCACCCACCACTCCAGCGAAGCTTTGGCGAGAGCTCAATCTGCTCTGGATTACCCTCCAACAGCCGACAAGGTCGATGAATGGAGGGCCACCATTTAGAGTCTCATCGGCTTTGCCAACGGCGATGCTCACGCGGCAGCCGAGTGCATCGCTGCCGTGGCGAGACTGCCAAACACGAGCGGTGGCGGCAGAAACCGGTGGAGGTGCAACCACCATGCACTCTCCGCCCCGAAGGCCAAGATCGCCGACTCGCCGGATCCACCTCGACAGCGACTCCACCGCATCATCGGATCCACGAGCTCGTCGCGATCAGCGCCAAGTTCTTCGCGAACGACAGCAAGAAGATGCTCAAAATCGCATCGAGCGCTGAAGAGAAGCGCGGCGTCAATCCGACCAGCGCGCTGGGTCCTCTGTTGACATGCATGCACCAGGGGATCCAGGCGACTTGCCGTACGCGGTAGGTTGCCCTGCGTTCACTCGTGAGCTGCGGCAAGTCCAGTGGCCCAACACTAAGAATTTCAAGCTAGACGTACCCGAGAGAAATGCGACGGCGGGGCGCATCCGTCGGAGTTCCTTAGCATCTACACCATCGCGGTGCAAGCTGCGGGGCGAGGCGACAAGATCCTGGCCAACTACTTCCCGGCTGGTGCTCAAGCCCAATGTCGAGATCTGGCTCATGCACTTGCGGACAACTCCATATCCTCTTGGGCAGATCTATGCCATCGGTTTGTCGGCACCTTTACGCGACCACAAGCCCCATGGCCAAGCGACCTTCATATGCTGCGCCCGGAAGGAAGGAGAGCCCCTGCGCAAGTACATTCAGAGATTCAGCCGCGTCTGACAACATCCCGAGATGTCCACCTGCCGCTGATGTCAGGCGTTCCATCGAGCGTCGCGAAACCGCAGGATGCGGGAGGAGATGGCGATGTGCAAGATCGAGAGGCGTCGGTGAGCTATATGCCACTGGCCGACAAGTGTGCGTTACGAGGAAGGGAGGAGACTCCCGGAGAGAATCCTGAAGCAGGGGGATCAGATAGTGAGGAGACCGCCCCGGCAAAGAAAAACCGGCGGCGGAACAACAGGAAGAAGAAAGGCAAAGATGTGCTAGTTGTTGAGCAGTCCGGCAACGGAGGTGGCGCCAAGAAAGCCAAAGCTGGTAGCTCGGGCAAGGAGGTTGCGCTGGCACCAACTGCCATTGTGGCGATCGGCGACAAGCGGGGCGGCTCCAACAAGCGATCTTGCAAGATCCACCGCACCAAGGGCCATGACCTCCAGAGCTGCAAAGGTCGAGAGCAGCTTGTCGAGCAGCGGAAGGCTGAATCTGAACGACGCGACAAGGAGAAGGCCCGGGAAGGTGCTGGAGGAGCTAGCAAGAAAGCGTCCCGCCGAGGAGGACGCCGCGGCAAGGCCAAGCAGCGGCAAGGAGACAAACCTCCCGCAGCCGCGACAAGGATGAAAGACGGCAGCGATGATGAAGACATGGATGATGACGAGACCGATGAGCAGGAGTTCCAGAAAGCCACAGAGGTCCTGTGCGATTGACGGCGGTGCTTCTCTGCATACTTCACACCGCCAGCTCAAGCAGTGGATGCGGGAAGTCAATGCGGCAGAGCCATCCGTCGAGTCACGCAAACCTCTGAAATGGTCCAGCACGCCTATCATCTTTGATATTGAGGACCACCCGATCGCGTAACTGCGGTCGGGTGCTTGCTGATGTTGGTCTCACCAACTATCCGCAACCTCAAGGTCACCAAGATGCTAGTTGACGGCGGGCCGGCTTGAACCTGATCTCCTCCGCGGTGCTCCAGAAACTCCAGATCCCTGATGGCGAGCTCGAAGAGACCGGCACATTCCAAGGAATCAATCCGGGAAGGAGCAAGCCGAAGGGAAAGATCACGTTGCCGGTGACATTTGGCAGCGAGTTGAACTTCAGGACTGAGAGGGTCACTTTTGACGTTGCTGACTTTCCATTGCCTTACAATGGGATACTTGGCCATCCGGCCTTTCGCCAAATTCATGGCAGCCTCTCTCTATGCATACAACATCTTTGAAGATGCCAGGCCGATAAGTGTCATCTCTGTCCTGGCGACAAGAAGGATGCTCTTATCTGCGCCGACAAGATCTACCGGAAGCAGCGGCTGCAGCAGATTGCAAGCCACTTGCCTTGAAGCTCTCGGGCGAAGAAGAAGACCAAGTCCGGCAAGAGCTCGATGCCCACTCCGGCAAGCGCACCTCTTGAGTGCTGCGCTACCGTCGAGGACGCACCATCGATCTCCACCGGCAAGTGTAAGAAGGCGATGGCAGCTCCACCGGAGACCAAGAAGGTGTCCGCCAAGGAGGGCGGCAGCGGTGGTACCTTCACCATCGGTGCCACTCTCGACCCTAAATAGGAAGGCGCTCGTTGCTTTCCTGCGGCGCGTCGGCGATGTTTGCGTGGCAACCGTCGACATCCCGGTGTTCCCAGGAAAGTAATTGAGCACCATCTTGCCGTTTGTCCTCATGCACGGCCCGTCAAGCAGAAAGTCAGGAAGTAGGCAGTGGAGCGCCAAGAATTCATCGCAGAAGAAATCAAGAAATTGGAAGCAGCAGGACTTGTCAGAGGAGTGCTCCATCCTACGTGGTTGGCCAATCCTGTAGTGTACGCAAGGCAAACGGGAAATGGAGGCTTTGTATCGACTTTACCGATGTCAATAAAGCTTGTCCCAAAGACCCATTTCCCTTGCCGCGCATTGACCAGATTGTTGACTCCACGGCCGGATGTGATTTGCTTTCATTTCTAGATGCATACTCAGGATATCATCAGATCTTCATGGCCGAAGAGGATGAGGAGAAGACCGCATTCATCACCCCATGTGGCACATCTTTGTTCGTCACGGATGCCTTCGGATTAAAGAATGCCGGTTCAACATTTGCAAGAGTAGTCCATGGCGCTTTTGAGCCGCAAATGCACGTAAATGTGGAAGCCTACATGGATGACATAGTGGTCAAAAGCAAGGACAAAGGCGACTCGATTCAAGATTTAGACGAAACCTTTGCAAATCTGCGCAAGATCAACCTCAAGCTCAACCACGAGAAGTGTGTGTTTGGAGTCCCTTCCGGCAAGCTTCTCGGGTTCTTCGTGTCTCGGCGGGGAATTGAAGCCAATCCCGACAAGATCAAGGCCATTGAGCAGATTGAAGCACCAAAGCGCGTCAAGGATGTCACGAAGACTTGCGGTTGCATAGCTGCTCTCGGCGGGTTTATCTCTAGGTCTGCTGAGCGCCCTGCCATTTTCAAAATTATGAAAAAGCAGGTCCGATGAAATGGACTCGAAGCGGAGGCTGCGCCGCAGACTTGAAGAGATACCTGTCCTCCACTCCAACACTTGTCGCACCTAAGCCACAAGAGAAGTTGCTGCTATATATAGCGGCAACCAATCAAGTGGTTAGTGCTGCGTTAATGTAGCAGAGAGGGAGGCGGATGATGAGCTAGCAACCATGGCGAGATGCATCCAATGACGGCGAGGCTTCACCGGCAAGCTCTGGTCCCGACAAAGGCGGATCTACGCAGACGCATGAGAAGATGCGAAAGAATGGTGCAGCGCCCAGTTTACTTTGTCGGTTCCCTTGCAGGGGCTAGGTCAAGGTACTACGGTGTGCAGAAATTGCTTTTCGGCCTCCTCATGGCCTCGAGAAAGCTCGCCATTACTTCCGGGCACATGAGATCACAATCGTCACTCGTTTTCCGCTGAAGAGGATCTTGCCAAAATCCAGAGGCAACAGGTAGGATTGTCGAGTGGGCCTTTGGGCTGTCAAGCTTTGGCCTCAAGTTTGAGGGCACTTCAACTATCCAAAAGCGAGCATTGGCGGAGTTCATAGCAGAATGGGCGCTAACACAAGATGAAGAAATTCCGAAGCGAGCATCCCCGTCAAGGAAGCAAGCAAAGAGTGGCTGATGTACTTTGATGGTGCCTTCTCGCTGCAAAGGCGCCCGGTCTTGGCGTGCTACTTGTTGCGCCCACCGGAGAGCACCTCAAGTCGTAGTCCGGATGCACTTTCGAGGAGCAAGCAACAAACAATCTTGCAGTATGAAGGTTTGCTTGCCGGTCTCGAGATCATGATGAACCTTGGGATCAAGAAGCTCATTGTCGTGGGTGACTCACGACTTGTCATCCACCAAGTGAACAAGAGTTATCGAGTCCGTTGATGGAAGCTTATGTTGATGAAGTGAGAAAGCTAGAAGAGCACTTTGACGGCCTACAAATGGAACATGTTCCAAGAGCTCGAGCGACATTGCCGATGGCACAGCCGAAGTGCTTTGCACTTAAGTTACCTGTGGAACCGAGGATTTTGTGCTCAAGCTTACTCAAGCTATGCATAACGCCATCAACCGGACAAAGCAAGAAAAGGAAGTTGATCTCTGGTGACTATTTTCCGGCAGAGCTTCCGAAGTCGCCGTCAAGAAGTTCCTCAAGATCAACACCAAAGGGTGCGAGGAAGCGATGCTGCTCCGTCAAGCCCTAGGGTTTGTTCCGTTGAAGCGAGCGCTCCGACAAGTTTTGCTCCGGCAAGCTTGCGAGGCGTCAAGCTCGGCTGAGCCGCGAGTTCTTGCCGTGGAAGCGAATGTTCCCGCAGCAGCGAGATGTGCCTTTAGTCCTTGTTGTCGAGCCGCAAGCTCCGGCATGGGCACAATGATTGTCCGTTTCCTTGAGACGGAGAACTTCCGAAGAGCAAGAAGAAGTGGAAAGAGTAGCCCGGCGGTCAAGTATGCACTAGTTTGTCGACAACACACTTTGTCTGAAGAAGACTCAGCGGTGTGAAATTGAAGTGTATTCACCGGGAAGACGGACAAAAGCTGTTGGCGAGAGATACATGGAGGCATATGTGGTCACCACATTGGCGCGAGCACTTGCCGGCAAAGCGTTCCAAGAAGGTTTCTTTTGGCCGACAGCCCTCCGTGATGCAACTGCACAAGTAACCAAGTGTGGGCGTGCGGTTCCATTCCAGCGAATCTGACAGCAGCCAGCTCAAGCTCTCGGGCGATCCCTTTATCCAGCCATTTTGATGCAGGGGCTCGACATCCTCGGCCCCTTTCCCGAGCTGTCGGGGCTTTGAGTACTTATGCGTTGCAATCGACAAGTTCACAAAATGGCCGGAAGTGGAATCAGTGAGGAAGGTGACAGCACTGTCAGCATTCTAGTTCTTCATGTCGTTTTTTTGCCATTTCGGAATCGCTAACAGGATCATCACCGACAACGGCACCCAATTTACGAGCCGCACCTTCATGCAGTACGTCCAAGATCTTGGCACCAAGGTCTGCTTCGCTTCTGTTGCTCATCCGAGAAGTAACGGTCAAGCGGAGAGGGCGAATGTTGAAGTGTTGCGCGGGCTCAAGACCAGAACTTTCGACAGGCTACACAGGTGCGGAAATAACTGGATTGAGGAGCTGCCGGTGGTTCTTTGGTCGATCAGGACGACGCCAAATTGAGCCAGCGCCGCACACCTTCGCTCTAGTCTATGGAGCAGAGGCAGTTCTCCCCACGGAACTTGTATACGGATCACCTCGAGTGCTCGCTTATGATGAGCTTGAGCAAGAGTAGTTGCGACAAGATGACGCGCTGCTCCTTGAGGAGGATCGTCTTAAGGCTGCTGTACGAGCTGCTCGATACCAGCAAGCTTTGCGCCGCTACCATAGCCGCAGTTAATGCCGAAGTCTCGAGGAAAGGCGACCTTGTTCTTGGCGCGTTCAGTCCGCCAAGAATTCCAACAAGTTGGCCTTGAAGTGGGAAGGCCCTTACCGGGTGAAAGCGAGTCACTAGGCTGGCGCTGTTCGCGCCTTGAGACCGAAGATGGAATTCGGTGAGCAACTCCTGGAACATTGAGCATCTTCGTAAGTTTTACCCGTAGAAGTGCGGTTGCGGAACCTGTTCCGGCAACCACCTTTTGTACAAGTCTTGCCGATGTTGCATGTAATCCTTTGTACAAAGCCGGGCGCAGACCCGTGCATAAGTAAAAGCTAATGTGCTTCGCACATCTTGTCAATTTCATGCTTTCTACTTCTATTTTGCATGCGCTATCTGACACTTTGTGCAGCACCTACCCCGGTAAGCAATAACGAGCCATAAGGCTCCATATCTTTATTTTCTCTTCTTTCTCTTTCTCAAAGAAAGGAAGGTTCCCTCGCCCACAAGTTTTCCGGGGGGAAAGGAGAAGATAATGGTGTGGACCAAGCGTCGCTCAAGGAAGTCTAGCCTTACCGGGAAGCAAACGACAGAAAAGCTAAGTTGCTAAAGTTTGAGCAATCAGTTTTAAAAATTTTAAGTTATCTTCCTCGAACGACCGTACTTTGTATGGAGAACCTATGCGTGGAGGAACCAACTCGTAGCTAGTTGCACCCTTACTTTGTTTCGAGTCCGCTCAACAACTTAAGTGAGCTGCGACTAGTTGCGACAAGGTTTCTTGTCGGTAGCAGCACCGCCATCTTGACGTCCCTTTTCGGCCTTCGCAGCCAGTGCTGCTGATAAGTTCCCTAAAAGCGTAGGGCAAAACATACAAAGGAAGGAACCAAGTAAAGGAAATAACATAGCAATTGCTACCCGAAATAGAGTTATATTACAAGATAGCTTGTCGCAGCTCTAATAGATTGTTCTCATAACATGACCAGCACCGGCAAGAAAAAGAGAAAGCGGGCGGCCTAATCTACGCAATCGCCCTCAACCCTCTTGATCCCGCTCACCCTGTCCATGATGGGTGCGACAAGGGTCTTGAGCTCTTCCACATCAGCATCCGGAGGCAAGGACTTGAGGACGTTGGTGAGGTTGAGGCCTGGGTTGCGGAAGGCCACCTTCATCAGCACCTTTTGAAGAGCTCCCGCGCAGATCTGGCGCGACTCCTCGGCCAGCTGCTTTGGGGTTTCTTCCGGAGTCATTTGGAGGGCCGTCCTGCACGCCCTTGAAGAACAAGCTGAGCTTGGCGCTGGGTCGGAGGTGCTCATCGGAGGAATATCCAAGATCCTCCATCCCAGTGCGCCCGGCTCCACAGCCGATGGCTGCAGCAACATCCACGAGACCCTCGGTCCAGTGCTCCACATTCTCCCTAAAGGTATTCTGGGCGGCAGCAGCACTCGCCAGCAGCGCCTCGTCGGCCTTGATCTTCTCCTTCAAGGCCACCTCCTGCTCCTTGGCGCCGTCCAGCGCCTGAGTCAAGGTGGTCAGCTTCAACTCAAGATCTGCGTTGGAGTCCTTGGCGGCGCTGAGCTCCTTGCTCCTCTCGGTGAGACGGCCCTGCAGCTCGCCAAGAGTGTAGGCGTCCTTCTCGCGCTCATGCTTGAGTGCAGCAAGCTCCTCGCCCGCTCTCCTAGAGATTGGCCTCCGGCTGCATAACCTTCGTCTCCGGCTCCTTCTTGGCGGCCTCGGCGGCTGCGGCAGCATCCTTTGCTTTCTTGAGAGCCCCGCCAAATGTTTGCTTTCATGGCGTGGCTAGATCCTCCTCATGGCTGTCAATATTAACCTTCCTCTGCGCCAACTCGCCTTCACTGTGCAGATAGCTTCTCGGCGGCAAGCATTGTTGCTCCTCGGCTTGACCTTCTCGAGGAGGAAGGCTTTGCGCTCCTCGGTGAGTCGCTCCGCTCCTCTGCCAAGGACCGGAGAGCTTCTGGTTGAGGCCCCGGAGCTCCTCCGCTTCTCGATGTCTGCTCCCGCCTTGGCGCTTCCGGGATTCCAGCTTGGCTTGTCGGGCGCGGTAGAGCGGCAACTTCCGCAGCAATTGCTCCTCCTCGAACTTCGCCGTTCTTCTTTGTTTGGTGCGACGACCAGCATCGATCCAGCGGAGGCGAGCAGCTCTTCATCAAAAGTTTCTCCTTCGGCGGCGCCACAGGCTCGGCGCCCATGGGAGCTTGATGAAAGCGCCATCGCCCGACCTTCAAATAGGCGCCAGCTGGGGCTCTTGAGCCGGCGCTACCGCAGCGGCGGAGGGATCGGCGGTCGGCGTGGCGCTGGCGCTCCACAGTGGCCTCGGGGCCGTCGGTCGATCGCCCGGACCCCTCGCCCGGCTTCTGCGGCGGCAGTTTTAGCGGCCTCTTCGCGGCCGGGCTCGTCGGCCTTGACTTCTTCTCCGATGGCGGCGCGTCGTCGATGTTACCACACGCGTCCTCCTCGCCGGCCTCGGTCTCCATTGGCTCTGTGGCGGATGGATCGGCGACCGGAAAAATGAAGAAAAGTCAAGCAAATATTCAAAAGAAAATCAGAAGAAGAAGAACACAAGGAAAGTTTTCAAGCAAGAGGATTACCTATGCTAGGTCTGCAGTCATGGTCTCCGCCACCGAGGATCGCTGGTGCTGTCCCTTGGGAGAGCTGTCCCTTGCCGGAGAACTGCCCTTGCGGAGAAGTCTCCCTTGCCGGAGAATGCTCCTTGCCGGGAATCCTCCCTTGGCGGTGTAGTCGAAGCGAAGGCATGTCGGGAGCGGCTTCAAGGCACTCTTGGTAAGGCTGCTCTGCTCCTACACAAATCAGCGATCGGATATCGGCAAAGAAAGGGCACCCATGCACGCCCTAACGGTGAAGTAAACCATATGCTTACACTGGGGGCTGTCTTTGAGGGCTGCTGAGGAAGAGTTGCAGCGTCCGGCAAGGTGGTCTCAGACGCGCCTCCTTTGTCATGATGGGTTCGTCCTCGATGACAATCACGGGGCCTTGGCTCTCTTCGGCGCTCTGGGCGGCGTCTTGAAAAGGAATGGGTTCAAAGTGAAGCAAATCAGATACAAGACAAAGCAACAAGCCGAAGAACTACAAATGCTGCAAAGAATCTTACTCTTCTTCTTCCTCGCCGGAGCTGAGCGCGGAGAGATCAAATTCTGGCTCGCCTCCAGTATGACGAGGTGGAGGAGTAGGTTCCCTTGGCCGCTTGGCGAGAGCAGAAGCGGTGGTCTGCGAGGGCCCTGCTCTAGTTGCCGCAGCGGCGTGAGGTACTCCCGCGGCAACAGTGCTTGCCATGGTGGGAAGCGTCCTTGTGTGGCGGCTGTTGACCCGTCTGCCGCCCGCTCGTCTCCGGCCTTGCGGAGACGCCTTCTTGGTGGAGCTGGGGCTCCGCTCGCGGCAAGCTGTCCGAAGGAGGGAAGGAGGCGCCCTCGTGGCTCGCTCGACTCAGCCGAGGCCGACAAGCTCTTCCTCGCCCGGCAAACTCCCTCGCTCGACAAGGCTTGCCGCCTCTGCGCCTCTGCCTCCTCCACGGTGAATCCGAACTGCGCCCCGGCAGCCTCTTGCCGCCTCTTCCAGCTGGTGGCGATCGCGCGCATCTCATCATCGATGGTGTCGCGGGTGAGGCTCTTCTATTCATCGGGCGGACCGGCACTTCTACCGAGCTGTCAAAGAACACTGCGCCACGGCGTCATCTGCGGGCTCTTGCCAGGTTGGAGCGATTCCATGCGAAGTCGCTGGCGGCATCATTACGCGGATGCGGTCGGCGAGGAATTATTGCAATGAACGACATTCTTCGGCAACTGAACGCTCCGGGATGCTCGGGATCGTGCTTGAACAGCTCCGAGAGCATCGTGTCCAGTTCGGGGCAGTGAAATTGAAGTTGAGGCCGGCGCAGCCTCATGATATCCGCCGCGTTACGGAACTCCCGGCGGGTCTCCTCCTCTCTGCAGGGGGCGATGCAGCGGCGAAGGAAATCTGCGCCAATGGCGCCCTCTGATGAGTCCGGCAAGCCTCAGGCATAGGATCCGGATGACGGAAATCTTCATCCTAGCGTCTTCCGGGGCCAGACTGCTCCAATCGTTGCCGCGCGCTACTGAGGTTTGGCGTTGGGCGGTAAACGGCTGCGGGTTCTCCTCAACAATCCAGCACCAGTCTGCTCTCCACTCATCCCATTTGCTGCGGAGCTCTCCCTCCAGATAAGCTTCCTTCTTGCCGGTCCTCGAGATCCAGGCGATCCCACCGGAAAGAGGCTCCCCTCTCTCAACTCGGGGCATAAAGAAGTGGCGGAAAAGGGCTACGTTTGGATGGACTCAGAAAAAGTTTTCGCAGAGATGTGCGAAAACTTCCATGGTCAGAACAACATTGGGGGTGAAGTCAAGGAGGCGGAACCCGTAGGTGTTCATGATATCGCAGCAAAATTCAGAGAAAGGCGGGCAGAGCCCGCGATGAAGAACAGCGAAGAAAGGGTACCCATTCGAACCCGGTTCCAAAGCAGCGGTAGGAGTACCTTCGATGCGCGGATGCGCTCGCGTCTCCGTCGACCGGAAGAGGTAGTAGTACTCCCTTAGCTCCCTCGTGGCAAGCTGGGGAAAGATTGCCCGCTCCTTCCATGATGCCGCAAGCAGCTGCGCCTCGGCCGACTTCACGGCCTTCCCCTTGTCGGCTTTCGGAGCCATGGCGGAGGTGGTGAGGGAGATCGACGGCGTTGGTGATGCTGGTGGTGATGGGGGGCGGAGCGCTGCTCTCTCTTCAGCCTTGGGAAGAAGGGGGAAGCACCGGGGTTTTTTCGAGATTGGACAACAACTGGCGAGATGGGCGAACTGCCCCTATTTCCCCTGCTTATAAAGAGGGAGGGGGCGGACGTTCCGTCTTTCCGAATAAAGAAACCACCCACGATCTCTCACACGACGCCGCATTCGGCTGCGTGCTGCCTCGTGGAGGGCGTGGTGGGTCCGGGGTGAGTTCTGGCGTAACCCGGGCAGCGATGCCGATGCCCTGTTTTGGGCCTGGCCCAACAGCGCTTCGGCACCGTGTGTGGCCCAGGCCGGGGCTCTGTCGGTGTACTAGAGTAGGGTACCCTAGTATCCTGAACTTGTGCAGGCGGTTGCAGCCCTCGCGGCAAGGCTTACCGGGTGACCGCCAAGGTCCTCCGTGGTTCCTTTGGAGCCATTCAAGAACAAAGTATTCAAGCCAAGGAGACAAGGCCCGGCAAGAGGAGCTTGCCGGGAAGGCCCAATGAGCGACAAGCTTCCGGACGCGACAAGACAACAACAGCGGCAAAGGCGCTTGCCGCGGCAGACCACTACTGTACTGCGCTCCGGCACATCCACTAACGTGTCGCCACAGGACCTTTCCGGTAGCGTGGCAAGAGGTCGCGGCGGCCAGCGAGCACGGTGGCAAGCGGCGCCGACAAGATTGCCATCGTGGCAAGCGGTGGCGCCCACAGCGGTCCCTTTTACGCCTTTGTTAGGGCGGCGTGAGCGGGCATTTAATGCCTTTGTCCCCTGCCGTCGAGGGTTAGGTATGATACCTTTGTACAAGTAGCTGTACCAACCACTCCTTTTCCATTTTACCCTTGTCTACGTTGCCACACTGCCGGAGACCCTTTAGCATATAAAAGGAGACCCATGCATAGCGTGGGGGGTTCGAAAGGTTCGAAGCGGAGAACACTCACGCCGGTCTCGTTAGCAGCTTGTGTGTCTTGTAGCACTCAAGCGCTCTGAGCAAGAACTCAATACACTCGGACATGCAGCGGTGGGAGTGTTATCTCTCAGGAGAGCTCGAAGCTGGGTAAAGCGCTTCGTGTGCTTCGCCTCGATCTGCTCTTCGTGCGACCTCTGCCCCCCGCCGAACCGAAAGGGGCTCGGTCCGCCGGTCCCATAGGTGTTCGTGGGCCCGATCAGCTTCCCCGACAGGTATCTTATATCTCAGTCCTGAAGATATGCAAGAGGTTGAGAAATCTGTGAAGGAAAAAGGTATTAAAGTTGAGGATGTCAAAAATTGACCTCCTATTGACGAAATACATGGGCTTGATACACCACCACCATCTAAGGTGGTAGAGGTAAATTCTTTAATGAAATTCAATGAGAATGACTGTCGGTGCAACAAACCCTAGGTCTATTGCCCAGAGTGTGCACATGCACGGGAACGGTATTAAAACAGCAACCCAAGTCAGAGCACAAGGGACTGAGAGATTCGAAGGACCAACATGCGGATCAGAGGGACCAAGATCAAGCCAAAGAAGCAAGATACCCTCAGAGGAAAGGCCTCCTTAGCCGGGCAGGTGAGCTCGGCAAAGGGCGAGGCCACACCCAGAAGCAGAAAACCAAGGCATCCGGGCAGGGCCTGCCAGGACTCACGGAGACGAGACCACCTCACCAACCACTCCACCACGACCCATGTCATCAATCAGTGTGGTGCCAGGCCGCAAAGTGGCTCAGTGGCAGCCATTCGCCACATGGCAGCCTCTCCCGACAGGAAACACCCAGAGATGACACATGTCCTGCGACGTGTCAAGCGAGCAGGCATGGAGCTGGCGATATGGCCCGGCAAGCCTTGCCAGGAAACCAACAATGTGACGTTGAGCGGTGCATTTAATGCGCCCTGTCAGCTCGTAGAGTTAGGTATGATAGCACTATTTGCTATCTTATCAGTGCATAATGACTAGTTTGCCATTGGGGTAACCCCTTGATCTATGAAAGGAGGCCCATGGCAACCGTAAAAGGGTTAGAAGGTTGGATAACTCACACCCCCATACGCGCGTAACCACTGCCGCCCTGAGCCAACCCCTGACGGGCAAGTGTACTTCGCTCCACCAACACCTTTCCACCATCAATCTACCAAAGCAGGAGTAGGGTTTTACGCTTCACGGCGGCCCGAAGCTGGGTAAAAATG